>ML264586.1:0-26927 GCA_005239495.1 Nicotiana undulata
TCTTATGTATATCAACATATCTAAACCGCCTATGTGGGTCCCATAGAGAGCTACTTGGCGCAGACTCGCTAAAACACGAATATCTCTCTAATACGACTTCGTATAGACAAACGGTTTAATGCGTTGGAATCTAGACTCATATATCTTCAATTTGGTAGGTATATAATCCCCTAATTCGAAGTATATTGGGAGAAAATATCAGTTACATTTGACCTAATTTTCAGCACATTATGAATGTAACTTGTGAAGATATTTGCCAACTTTTGTTCCACAACTTGTTTTACTTCAAAACGTAGCACACGAATATCATATGACAAACATAACTCATAGCATAAACTCCTTATCATGTAATGAATCATAGTCTCACCCTAAAGTACATGTTGTAACATTTCAAACTCGTCGACTTTCGACGAATCTTATTTTCTTCAATTGGTTTAGCTTCTAAGCTTTCCAATCCTGTTGGTACTCGTTATTCAAGATCTTAAATATTTGTAACCTCCAAGGTAACATTATTAACTTACTATATATTCCATCAAATATAATCTTATTTTTNTCCAATCCTGTTGGTACTCGTTATTCAAGATCTTAAATATTTGTAACCTCCAAGGTAACATTATTAACTTACTATATATTCCATAAAATATAATCTTATTTTTGAGCTCACTCAATTGACTTACGATGTACTCTCACGTACGAAAACATGGGGTGTAACAACAGCTACCTCGAAATCCCGTAAGCTGCTGATAATGAACTCAGACGACTACTGCTCCGAATAAATACCTGGATCAGCACACAGAGGTGCAGGGAGTAATGATGAGTACGCCAACTCAGTAGTAATAAAAATAAATCACAGTCTGAGAAATACGAAACACACAGCACAGATACACCAATTCACAAAAACAGTAAAAACACCAAGTCGCCATAAAGTATTCATCAAATACATAAGTTCGAAAACCAATTTCCAAAAATCCTTTGAAACAAGTATAATTTCAGTATATCTCAGTAAAACTCTCAGTAAAAATCAGTTTGAAAAACGAAGTGAATCATAGTTCAAAAACTCAGTAAAATTTATCATAAATCTGCCCCTCGAGCCAAAATCATTTCTCATAACAATCTCAGTATCCGCCCATCAGGCAACCTCACAGTCATTCCATATTAGCCCATCAGGCAACCTCACAGTCACTCAATATTAGCAACCTCACAATCACTCAGTAATAGACCATCAGGCAACCTCACAATCACTCAGTATCATCCCCACGGGCAACATCACTCATTAGGTACCTGCGCTCACTAGGGGTGTGTACAGACTGCGGAGGGGCTCCTAAAGCCCAAGCGTTATAATAAGCCACAACATGGAATAATCACCCACAATATAGGCCCGTAGCCTCACTCATATCATATCATCCTCACAATATTGGCACGCAACCTCACTCAGTCAGACACTTTCAACATGCCCTTTAGGCCATAAATATACCGGGTTCTTGACCCAAAAATAGTGTTTCACTTTCAATAAATAGTATCAAAATACTCTGAGTGTCAAAACAATTTCTCAAGAAAAGAATAAGTGAAAATCATAACATATCAGTGAGGAAAATAGTAAAACATCCCCCAAGGGGTAAACAAATCGGCACTAGGCCCCAAACATGGCTTACAACCCAAAACATATTAGATATATATCAATACTATTAAGCATAGGCTTTAAAAATCGATTTCGCAACTCAATAGTTGCCTAAATAAGGAATATTTTTCCAAAGTTCCAACCTTTGCATTCCAAAACCCGTGAAAGGGTGCAGAGTCCGGGGTTGCATACCCTCAGGACATGATTTAAAGACATTACTTACCTCGAACTAGCCCGCAAACTATTCCGCAATACGCTTGCCTCTCGTATCAACCTCCGAGCGCTCCAAATCTACCAAGTTCATATTTTTATCATCAAATTATGCTTAAGGAATGAATTCTAATTGAAAAATATCACTTTTAGCTCAAAACCCGAAATTTGCTAAAACCCGACCCTCGGGCCCGCATCTCGGAACTCAGAAATTTTTATACCAAAATATTCTTCATCATCTCACGAGTTCGTACATATAGAATGCTAAAATCGGAGTTCGTTTGACCCCTCAAGTCGACTCCTAAAGGTCTTATAATCTCAAGCCCTAACTCCCCATTTTTCTACTGATTTTCATGAATTTACACTGATATTAAGGTCTTAAATCACCTATAATTGAGTTATTAAGTCCAAAAGGCTTACCTCAATGATGCACCAACGTTTACCTCTTCAAACTCCCTCAAAAACCTCGGAACCCATACAACAATGGTGGAAAAAAGGTTAAAATTCGCGAAGGCAGGTTTTTATACTTTCTGAACAGTGGTTCTGCACCTGCGGCCACTTAAGCGCACGTGCAGGACCTGCACCTGCGGTCCCAGGTCCGCACCTGCGACTTTCATTAAACGAGCTAACTTCCGCACCTGCGACTTCGCAGGTGCGATCCTCACTCCGCATCTGCTACTTCTCTGAGCCAACCAAAATCCGCACCTGCGGACCCCTGTCCGCTTCTGCGGGCCCGCACTTGCGGTCAATCTTCTGCAGGTGCAAAAATCACTGTGATTTCACACCAGCAGCTTTTTGCTGCAATTTCCAACTCCGAACTTTTCGTTAACCATTCGAAATTAATCCTGAGCCCCTCGGGACCCCAACCAGACGTACCAACCCATTACATATGATTATTCAAACTTAGTTGCACTCTCAAAACACTAAATATAACCTCAAAACACCAAAATCACATTGGATTCAAGCCTAAGAACTTTGAAATCTCTAAAATCCACCAACGATGCCGAAACTATTCAAAACAACTCCGATTGACCTGAAATTTTGCAGACATATCCAAAATTACATTACGAACATGTTCCAACTATCATAATTCCATTCCGACTCCGATAGCCTAATTTCCACTGCCGACCGGAAATCACCAAAAACTAACTTTCGCCAATTCAAGTCTAATTCTACACCGGACATCACAAAAATATTCTTAACACAATCCTAAGTCCCAAATCACCTAACGAAGCTATCCGAGCCATAAAATCCGCATTCTGAGGTCATTTACCAATAAGTCAACTCTCAATTGACTTTTCCAACTTTAAGGCTATTTTTAAAGACTAAATGACTAAACTCTCACTACAACCATTCTAATTTTAAGCCTACCAACTCTACACATCAATAACAGTATAACCAACCTATAACAAGTCAATAACAGTAATTATAATGCAGGTTCTACGTAACGACAAACCGGGTCGTTACTTTCTCCCCCTCTTAAAAAAACGTTCATCCTCGAACGGGTCTAGAAACATACCTGGAGTCTCAAACAAGTGAGGATACTTGCTCTGCATCTCTCGCTCGGTCTCCAAGTAGCCTCCTCCACTGGCTGACCTCTCCACTGTACTTTCACTGAAGTTATATCCTTGGACCTCAACTTTCTGACCTCGCGAGCCAAAATTGCTACTGGCTCAACCTCGTATGACATATCACCTTCGAGCTGAACTGTGTTGAAGTCTAATACGTGAGACGTGTCACCAACATATTTCCTGAGCATCGACACATGAAATACCAGATGAACACTCGATAAGCTGGGTGGCAAGGCAAGTCTGTATGCCACCTCTCCAACCTTCTAAAGTACCTCAAAAGGACCAATAAACTGAGGACTCAGCTTTCCTCTCTTTCCGAACCTCATAACACCCTTCATGGGTGATACCTTCAATAGTACCTTATCACCTACCATAAATGACACATCCCAGACCTTCCAGTCCGTATAACTCTTCTACCTAGACTGCGCCATGCGAAGTCGCTCCTGAATCAACTTCACCTTCTCCAACGCATCCTGAATCAAATCTGTGCCCAATAACTTAGCCTCACCAGGATCGAACCAACCTACCAGAGATCTACACCTCCTACCATATAAAGCTTCATACGGGGCCATCTGAATATTGGATTGGTATATTGTATGCAAACTCCGCTAGTGGCAGAAACTGATCCCATGAACCACCAAAATCAATCACACAAGCCCGTAACATATCCTCCAATATCTGAATAGTTCGTTCCGACTGCCCGTCAGTCTGAGGATGAAATGCAGTGCTCAACTCTACATCAGTACCCATACCTCTCTGTACGACCCTCCAAAACTGAGTACCTGTGTCAGAAATAATAGAAACCGAAACTCCATGCAACCAGACAATCTTTTTAATGTGAATAACAGCTAACCTCTCTGAAGTATAAGTAGTACTGACAGGAATGAAGTGCGCGGACTAGGTCAATCTATCCACAATGACCCAAATAGCATCAAAACCCTTCGAAGTCCGTGGAAGCCCAACTACAAAGTCCATAGTAATTCGCTCCCACTTCCACTCCGGAATATCTAACCTTTGAAGTAATCCACCTGGTCTTTGGTGCTCATACTTGACCTGCTGGCACTTGAGACACCGTGCTACATACTCAACAATATCTCTCTTCATCCGCCTCCACAAATACTACTGTCTCAAATCCTGATACATCTTCGCGGCACCCGGGTGAATAGAGTACCGCGAGCTGTGAGCCTCTGCTAATATCAATTCTCGAATACCATCCACATTGGGCACGCAAATACGACCCTGCATCCTCATAACTCCGTCATCACCAATAGTCACATCTCTGGCATCACCCCGACGAACTCTATCCTAAAGGACTGACAAATGTCGGTCATCATACTGGCGAGCTTTAATCTGATCATAAAGAGAAGACCGGGAAGCCATGCTAGCTAATACCCACGGAGGGTCTTACAAATCCAATCTCACCAATTGACCCGCTAAAGCCTGAACATCAAGTGCTAAAGGTCGCTCTGCTGTTGAAAGGTATGCCAGACTCCCCAAACTCTCGGCTCTGCGACTGAAGGCATCATCCACTACATTGGCCTTTCCCGGGTGATACGAAATAGTAAAATCATAATCCTTGAGAAGCTTTAACCATCTCCTCTGCCGCAAATTCAAATCCTTCTGCCTCAGCAGATACTACAAGCTACGATGATCAATGAAAATCTCACACTATACCCCATACAAGTAATGCCGCCAAATCTTTAAGGCATGAACAAGGGCATCTAACTCAAGATCGTGCACTGGATAATTCTTCTCGTGCACCTTCAACTGTCTAGACGCGTAGGCAATCACCCTACCGTCCTGCATCAATACCGCTCCCAAGACAATTCTAGAAGCATCATAATCGACTGTATAAGAACCCACATTAGTAGGCAAAACTAGTACCGGAGTTGTGGTCAATGCTGCCTTGAGCTTCTGAAAGCTCTCCTCACACTCATCGGACCATCTGAATGGAGCACCCTTCTGAGTCAATCTAGTCAAAGGTGAAGCAATAGAGGAAAATCCATTCACAAAGCTGTATTGGTAAAAAAAACGTCTCACACGTAAGCAGATTCTTGACAACTCAGCCAGTTATGTAGACCAAGGAAAACGCAATAGATAGACTTGATTCTATAAAGAAGTACAAGACAAAAAGGCACGGTCAATAAACCCACGAGTTCATCAACCAAGGGAAACTTAATGACAAAGAAGAGATTCGATCACAGTGAACCCAGACAAAGCTGCGGGCAGATTCGAGAATCAACAGTTAATGGCTTATACGTTACATAATTCCTATATAGCAGTTACGGTTATCCTTTGCAATGCCTCATTAATGTAATACTTAGGCATTAATGAGCAATCATGGTAGGAACTAAACGTTACACTAGGAAACCCTTATTTAAAGGGAAGAAATGTAACCCATAAGGAGATTTGAATTCTCGGATATAATTGACTTTACTTTTTGCATACTACAGTATTGTTCATTACTTAATTTTTCTTTATTTGTCGTATTACTTTCTTGATTATCAGTAACCCGCGTTCATCCTAAATAGCTTTGGTCAAGGAATCTAATTCTTTGGTTAAACAAATTGGTTCCGTTACCGGAAATCTGATAATCGTAGTTTATTTTCCAATCGATATCCCTTTAAACTATGTCGAATTCCAATAACAACAACAACAACAATGAAGACAACAACCAGCAGGAAAATGGAACCCCAGTTCCAACTCCTCGAGGAACCCCACGCGGTTAGAGGGAATCATCCCCAGAAAAATCCGATAACCATCATAACAATGATGAGCAAATGACAGAACATGATCGGATAAAGCAAATGATTGCTGAATATGTGGGGCAAGCTTTGAAAGAGTTTGCAAGAGGATTACCACAGGAACCACCAACACTATTTACACCACCTCTAAATAATACAGTCATCGCGGAAAATCCTCAGTCTGGGTTAATAAACTCAGCCAGGGGTGACACTCCAAATGAATCTCTTGAAACAAGACCAGGTATGACTAACAACTCTGAGTTACAAAATTTTTTGTTAACCATGCAGAAACAAATGAAAGAATAGAATGACCGCATTGAGAAATCCCTGGAGTACCGCCGATTATTAGGGGCATCGACTTGATAGATATTCTCAACAGCCCTGGAAGCCAAGTGCGGCACCCTTGCCTATACCCAAGAACTTCAAAATGCCCGATGTTCCTAAATATCATGTAACAACTGACCCACGTGACCATGTGACTGCTTTCACTACTGGAGTAAAAGGCAATGATTTAACAAAACAAGAGATTGAATCAGTCCTTGTCAAGAAATTCGGGAAAACACTTACAAAAGGAGCCTTAACCTGGTATTCCCTTCTCCCTGAAAATTCTATTGATTCTTTTGCTGAGCTTGCAAATTCGTTTATAAAAGCACACTCTGGTGCACAAAAAGTTGAGAAAAGAATGGAAGACATATTCAAAATAAAACAAGGAGACACGAAATCACTCCATGAGTTTGTAGACAAGTTTCAACGAGAAAGAATGAAATTAGCCAGAGTGCCTGATAATTGGGCAGCCATGGCATTTGCAAGCAACTTAAACGATAAAAGCTCAGAAGCCACGAGGCGGCTTAAGGAAAGTCTAAGAGAATTTCTAGCTACGACGTGGAACGATGTATACAACAGGTACAACACTAAACTTAGAATAGAGGAAGATATCATTGCTCGATCAAGAGACGAGGAGAATTCAGACCCAGACGTCCAGAACCGGAGAAAAGATCAAGTAAAAACAGGTACGATCCTTACTTAGGACCCTCCTGACGTGATACACGACCCAGGTTCGAACATACTAGACCGTCAGGAAGAGATATAGGCTCATCCTCGTTTAGATCCAGGAAATATCGAGATGAACGGTCCAAAGGTAATACCCGAATTGGGGAGCATAACTTTCACGTAAGCACTACTGAACTTGTCTCAATACTAAGAAATATGGGAGACAAAGTTAAATGGCCCAAAGAGATGTGGTCGAATCCAAGTAGGAGAAATCCAGATCAGTGGTGTAAATTCCATAATGATCATGGACACAGAACCGCAGATTGTAGATATTTACAAGGTGAAATAAAACATTTATTAAAACAGGGCTATTTAACAGAGTTGTTTAGTGATAAAGGTAAACAGGCATACATGAAGAACAGGCAGGAACCTCCAAAGCCTCCCTCTCCGAAGCGAATTGTTAACGTGATACATGGAGGAGAGGAAGTAAATGGAATAGTTTGTCAATTAGCATCAAACATCACAAATACCTATAGAAAGCGGATTCGAGAAGACCCAAATAATGACAAAATAACCTTTGATGATGCAGACTTTGGTAGATTGATGCTTCCTCATAATGATGCACTGGTAATATCTTTATTTATTCATGACACCAACGTTAAAAGAGTTCAGTCAATATCATTTTGATAAAAGTCGTGGAAGAAATGCTAGTGGAAAATCAAATGATCCCAAAGGCACGAGCCATATCTGGGTTCGATAATTCTACAGTAATAACCAAATGAGAGATTGAACTTAATACTTACTCTGAAGGAGTGGTCAAAAACACAAAATTCCAAGTCATTAATACAGAGATGGCTTACAATGTCATTTTGGGAAGACCGTGGATTCATGATATGAAAGCAGTCCCATCCACCTTACATCAGGTAGTAAAATTCCCATCAGAATGGGGAGTGAGACAAATTAGAGGTGACCAACAAACCTCCAGAAATATAAACTCAATAGCACTTCACAACAAAAGAGATACGAAAGATGTTGAAGTTTTTCAAACGGAGGCCAATGACCAAACATGTATGAAAAAAATCTTTGATCAATTATGTACAAAGGAAATGCATATTCAAACAGGTACAGGAGAAGATACCAGCAAGACAAGTCCTATTATCATCGAAAATATGCTGGATCACGCAAACAAAGATTCTAGACCAGACTTCATTCGTGAACCAGAAGAAGACGAACATATCAAAACAACCGTGGAAGAACTCGAGGTTGTTCTGTTGTCTGAACAAAAGCCCGAAAAAAGTTGTATGCCGGCACGAGACTGCTGGAGGGGTTAACCCCCAAGCAAAAAGGTATGCTAATCGATTATTTAAAATCTAACACGGATTGTTTTGCATGGTCCCATTCAGATATGACAGGTATTCCATAAGAAGTGATGACTCATAAACTGAATGAAGATCCATCATTTGTACCCGTTAAACAAAAGAAAAGAAATCAAGGAACGTTCAAAAATCAAATGATTGACGATGAAGTCCAAAAACTCTTGAACATAGGTTCCATACGAGAGGTAAAATATCCTAACTGGCTAGCTAACACAATTGTGGTACCTAAAACGAACGGCAAATGGAGGGTGTGTGTAGATTATACTGATTTAAATAAAACATGCCCCAAAGATTCATTTCCTTTACCACATATAGATCAGATGATTGATGCTACCGCAGGTCACGAATTATTAAGTTTTCTAGACGCATACTCTGGTTATAATCAGATTAAAATGGATCCATCAGATGAGGAAAAAACCTCCTTCATTACTAATAGGGGGACTTACTGTTATAAAGTCATGCCTTTTGGCTTAAAGAATGCAGGAGCTACTTACCAAAGGTTAGTGGCTAAAATGTTCCAAGAACATTTAGGAAAGACACTGGAAGTTTATATTGATGATATGCTTGTAAAGACAACACAAGCGGAAGATCACCTCCAGCATCTCTCTACTACTTTTGATATCTTACGCAGATATAATATGAAGCTCAATCCGGAAAAATGTGCTTTCGGAGTACAATTAGGTAAGTTTTTGGGATTCTTTGTATCTAACAGAGGAATATAAGTAAATCCAGCTCAAATAAAAGCTATAGAGGAAATACCTGATATTTTAACAAATAAAAAAGAGGTTCAAAGATTGACAGGAAGAATAGCTGCCTTAGGAAGATTTATTTCTAGATCTTTCGAAAAAAGCTTTAAATTCTTTTCAGTTCGAATGGACTGAAGAATGTCAGCAGGCCCTCAAAAATTTGAAGATTTATTTATCAAAGCCACCACTGCTCTCAAAACCAAAAGAAGGGGAAAGATTGTACATCTACCTGGCAGTTTCAGAAATTGTTGTAAGTGCAGTACTGATAAGAGAAGAGAAAGGTAATAAATCACCTATCTACTACGTAAGTAAAACTTTATTAGATGCTGAAATTAGATACCCATATCTAGAAAAATTAGCCTTAGCTTTAATAATGGCATCAAGAAAATTACGCCCTTATTTTCAATGTCATTCAATCACTGTCGTGACTTCTTATCCTTTAAGAAATATTTTGCATAAGCAAGAATTGTCAGGAAGATTAGCCAAATGGGCCATAGAATTAAGTGAACATGATATAACATATCAGCCTAGAACAGCAATCAAATCACAAATATTAGCTGATTTTGTAGCTGACTTTAGCAACAATATTACCCCTAAGGTAGAAAAAGAGCTACAACTCTTTAACGGTGTCAATCCAGGTTAGTGGACCCTATTTACAGATGGCTCTTCTAACATAAAAGGGTCCGGATTAGGCATCGTCTTAATATCACCCACAGGTGAAAAGACACGGCAAGCTATTAAATGTTACCCTATAACTAACAATGAAGCAGAGTACGAGGCTGTTATTCCAGGTTTAGAACTGGCACATGAGCTATCAATCGAGCAAATCATAATCAACAGTGATTCCCAATTGGTGGTAAATCAGATACAGGGGACTTACATCGCTCGAGAAACGTGAATGCAACAATATCTAGAAAAGGCACGGGAACTTATAAGACAGTTCGAAACATGGAAGATAATACAAATACCTAGAGAAGAAAATGCAGAAGCAGATGTATTAGCAAACCTCGCGGCAGTTACAGAAGTAACAAATAAAGACAACGCCATTGTTGTCCACCTCTTCCATTCAGCAATCGACCAAGACAGGAACGAGGTATCTTTCAATAATTTAACTTGGGATTGGAGAAACGAAATTCTCAATATTTTGCATAACGGTACCATACCTGAAGATAAGAAAGCAGCTCAACCACTTCACCGCAAAGCAACACGATATTGTCTAGTCCGCAACTCATTGTATCGAAAAATATTCGGTGGACCCCTAGCAAAATGCCTCGGACCTAATCAGACGGAATTCGTGATAAAGGAAGTCCATGAAGGACACTTTGGAAATCATGCAGGAGAAAGATCCTTGGTAAAAACCTTAATCCGAGCCGGGTACTATTGGCCTAAGATGGAAGAAGATGCAGAAAACTTCATATCTAAATGCGACAAGTGTCAGAGGTTCGCCAACAAAATACATAGACCAGCGGAACTGTTGCACTCAGTCATATCACCATGGCCTTTCATGAAATGGGGAATAGATATAGTAGGACCTCTTCCCCCAGCTAAAAGACAGGTACGATTTCTACTCATACTTACTGATTACTTCACGAAATGGGTAGAAGCAGGAGCGTTTAAACAAGTGCGGGAAAAGGAGGTCAAAAGCTTCTTATGGCGAAACATAATATGCCGTTTTGGGATTCTGAAAGAGATCGTGTGTGAGAATGGCCCACAATTTATAGGCTCTCAAATCACAGAATTCTTTGAGAGTTGGAAAATTAAACGGATTGCCTCAACGCCATATCATCCCGTAGCTAATGGACAGGCTGAGTCTACGAATAAAATCAACATCAACAATATAAAGAAGCGGTTAGATAAATCCAAAGTAAACTGGCCCGACGAATTACCGGCAGTATTATGGGCATACAAGACTACATAAAAAACAGCCACGGGAGAGACTCCCTTCGCACTTGTTTACGGCTCGGAGGCATTAATACCCGTGGAAATCGGTGAACCGAGCTTAAGGGTTATAACAGCTACGGAACCAACAAATGATGCCGAACTCCAGATAAATTTGGACTTGCTCGAATCAGGAAGGGAAGAAGCTTTAATACGGATGGCAGCTCAAAAGCAAATCATAGAGCGATATTACAATCGCAAAGCTCATCTTAGATATTTTAAGATTGGGGACTTCGTACTTAAAAATGTTTTCCAATCAACAAAAGAGGTAGGTGCTGGCAAGCTAAATCCAAATTGGGAAGGACCTTATAAAGTCCGAGGCATAGCTGGGAAAGGCGCATATGAGTTGGAAGCCATGGACGGCAGAATTCTACCAACGAGCTGGAACGCCATCCACTTGAAGAAATATTACTTCTAAGGAAAAGAAGTACCCCCGGTCAGGTATCCCATGTTCGATTTTATTTTTGAATATTTAAACTTTACTAACTTTCTTAGATGATAGGCAAAAAGCTAGCCCATCACCAAATGATGATATTAGACCTGCAAAGACGCGAGGAAATAACACAATTCCCGGTCTAGGGTTACACTTTCTGTGGACGTTTTAAAGGGTTAAGCAGTCATCATCTAAAAAATCATATACCTTCGAGTCCCGTACGTTTTCCTTTTTCAGGGAAAGGACCATAGAGAAGGAATAATCAAGTGTTCGATATCTCATTCTTCAAAGCTCAAACACTTGGGGGACTATATAATATGGAAGGCCAAGGTGAAGCAAAAAAGACTACTGAAAGTCAAAAGCTCGAGCCTGAAGAACCATTTACCCAGCAAGACAAGTGGTACGGGCAAAAGTAATATAACTAAAGACTCCAGCACAAGATTTACAAAGCATAAACTTTAAGAAAACCTTCTAACCATGTTCAAGTTAAAAGGCAAAGTATTAGCTACGAGGAAGAAATGTACATTTTTACATTTATACAAAAACTGTTGTAATGAAAACAGTTAAGGGAAAACATCATCATCATTGTACTTATTCAAAAACTGTTATCAAATAAAACAGTTATGGATGAAAGATCAAAATCTTTGTATTTATTCAGAAAACTGTTATCTAATAAAACAGTTGCGAATTACAAAATATTTCCCTCATATTTATTACAAAACTGTTGCAAATAAAAACAGTTGCGGGTAAAAACAACCAATACTTACAAAAGCTGTTACTAATGAAAAACAGTTATTTCCTTGTATTAACTCGAAAAAATGGTTACCTATGAAAAACAGTTGCGAAATACACATGAGTATCAAATCTGTTAAAAGAAAACAGTTGCAACATGAGTTTTAGATGATAATCATAACACATGTAAAATGTAGTGGAAGTTCAAACAAAAACTTTCCACAAAAACATCTTTAAACATGTGATAAATTCCTATCACTCTATTGCATTACAATGAAGTTGAGACGCCTTCTTCATTAAAGTATCAATCAAAAAGGGCCCTAACTCATGATTAAAGCCTATCATAAACAAAGGCTTAAATCTTATGCAAACACTCCACCTACTATGAAAAGGTCCGAGTGATTCATGCATTTTTATGGCAAAAAGTTAAGAGGTACAAACAAAAATCTCAGAAGAACAAAACATGCAATAGACTTAAAGAGTAAAACCAAAACTCAAAGCAAAAGTCTTCAAATTGCATTAATACAAAAGAGCGGCTAAGTTAAAACTAAGTACGAACTAGTACTTAGCCGCATAATAATTACATTTTTTGGTGCCCCTAAGTTGTCAATTGGGGACTTTAGAGTTTCAAACTTACCCCCGATGGAGCTGGGGGTAACCACACCAATCCAAATAACAAAAAAAGGGAAAACCAGATCTTCAGTCTTCATGAGGAGGAAGGTTGACTTCTTCAGAAGGAACGACAGCAACTTGAGGCAAAGAGGCATGAGCAACATGGGTTTCATTAGTGGATGGAGAAAGATCAAGACCTCGCTGGGTCTTCTCCATGGCCTCTTTAGTTTTAGCAATTTCAGCGTTGAGGTCGAAACCCTCTTGGCTCATCTCCATCAATGTATCAAGGCAAGAATTCATGTACGCCCAGCTTACTTCAATGGCAGCCGCCTCTTCGAGGTCATTATAATATTTTGCCCACACTTGAAGCTCAGCCCTCAATCCATCTTTCTCGGCTTCAGAAGCTTCATGGGCGGCCCTCAAGGGTACAACTGACTCTTCCAAAATTCGGACTTTGTCTAAAGCTTCACACAGTTCCTCTTGGGTCTGGGAGTGAGTTTGTACAAGCTTACCAGAACATTCCTCCTTCTTCCCCAGCAGATGCTTCAAGTTTCTGATCTCCTCCGAGGCTTGGGACAATTGTTCAGCAAATGAAGATTCAAGAATACTCTTATCCTTATCAGCTTGGCTAGAGGAAGCCTTCTCCACCGCCAGTTCCGTTGCTGTAATCCTCAAGGTATTCCTCTCCTCTTCTAAAGCATCCATATCTACCCTCAGGCCATCATATTGTGCTTTCAGATTGTCAAAATCAACCCGCAACTCTTTTAACTCGTTATCCGAATTTGAAACCCTTTTCATAAGCTCTAAGCCAATAAGGTGCATCTATAAAAAATAATGATAAAACAGTTAAACAAGGTAAACTGTTTAGACATGGGAAGATGTACATATGTAAGAATAAGCTATGAAGTACCTTCAAAGAAGAATGCACCACTTCATTGGCCCACGTAAGAGCTGTATGGCTGGCAAGTTTGGTTTTCTCTTTAGGACCTATCATAGGTTTAAGCCACACCTCAGGCTCGCCCGTCTTTTTGAAAAGACTCCCTTCAACTGGAACCTCAATCACAACCCTCCGCATCTCCCTGCTGGAAGACCCTACTTCCCTAATGGAAGGCATGGAAGCAGGAATGGAGGGAGCAACAACTAAAATAGACGGTCCAGGAATTGAAAGAGCCACGGGCATAATAGTAGGCACGGAAGAATCAGGAATTGAAGAAACCATTGGTAGGGAAACGGAAGAAGCCATAACGGCTAGAGGAGCGGGAACAACGAAGACACAAGGAACCGACGAAACTTCTTCTCTTGAAGAGTCGGGGAATACAACAGCTAAGGGAACATCATCAGGAGTGAGATCAAAACCTTCATGAAACGAATACTCGACAGAATCATGAACTGGGGACTTTGAATCATTTTCAGAAGATGAGGGTCTACCTGCAGACACGGAAGAAAGAATCTTGGGGGTAGACTCGTCGTCCAAAATCACCCGCCTTCTTCGTAACCGGTGTACTAAAGCACCCTCTCTCTCTTCTTCTTCCTCCTCAGAACGGGGATCACCAACTTTTCTCTTTAAGGAAGACGAGCTAGAAAGGATATTTTGAGCCGGAGTCAAAGACATCTTCGGGATAGATGAAGCAGACACCCCACAGACGGAAAACCCTGTCAAAAAGGGAAAAGTTAAACGAGAATTAAAGTAGGCTCGGGTAAGACAGGAAGTAAGAAAAACTCCACTTACCATGGGTCTTTACAAGCCAACAGTACTTCCCCGCGAAGTACTTCCAGGACCTTTCTTCAACAGGAGCAGCAGACAACATTTTTTCTACCCAATCACGAATACCAGAGACATTCTCAACAGTATTCATGATTACTGAAAAGAAAAAAAATAGATACGACGTTAATAACACAATTTAAGTCTAATGAAAGAAGAAAATAGATGCGAACCAAAAAGGTACTCACGTGCACGGTTCCACTTCTCAGGGAAGGGAAGATTCTCTTCACCCACTAAACCAGCAGTGGGGACAACAACATACCAGAGGTACCAACCTCTGTCTTTATCATCACCAGGGGTAACTAACACTCTTTTCCTCCGAGTATCTAGAGAAAAAAACCCTTGACGAAACAAGATAGGAGAATATAAATGAATAAGGTGATTTAAAGTAAAGGGAACTGAAGCTAAAGAAGCCAAAACTCTCAGACACGCGACAACTCGCCACACCAACGGACCAACTTGTCCCAAACAAATATTGAAAAAATGGCAAAACTCGATGATAACTGGATCAATGGGAGGTCTAAACCCTAAGGTAAAAGAATACGTATAAACAAAGGAATAACCAGTCTTATAAGACGTTATCCTTTGATTACTATTCGAGACATAAGTAGGGAAATCAGGCCCCCAAGAACACTCTCTACGAACAAGAAGAACGTGACCTTCAGTTATAATAGTTGGTTACCTCTCCACACTATCTAAGGAAGTAGACTGGTCTACAAGAACTGGGTTTTCCCTAGTAAAGACAAACTCGGGAGGAATAATCTCATCAACTTTGGGTTTACAAAGATGATCATCTTTACCTCTAGACGAAGATTGAGAAGATCTAGCTCTAGGAGAAAGCAAAGACATAGCGGAAGGAGGAGAAACTATTGGGGAAGAAGAACCCCTAGAAGGAGTAGATCCTAAATTCCTTAACCTACCTCCTCTCCGACTCCTAATTGGAGCAGAAGAAGATACGAGATTTTCCACATCTATTACCTTCTTGGGTTGATTCGATGAATACATACTTACAGAAACAATGGAAAATTCTTTACAAGAAAAGAGACAAGTTATAAAATGTTTCGTGGAAGTAAAGAAAGGAAAAAGAGTATTTATACCTAAAGACAACCGTCGAAACATGGAAAAACAATGATGGAAAGTCATGATTAAAAGTGTCACTTCGAGACTGACGCAGCCGCAAAAAGCCCTAAAAAGCGCCAAGTCATTGCAGAGCCAGTCAGAAATGGACACGTAGAAGGAGCATTAAATGAAAGTGACAAACGACGCCTGTGTTCATAGAAAAATACAATGTTTCAGAGAAAAACGGAGGCAATATATTCCCGCCATAAATATGTATCCACTTACCAAATGTTAATCGACAAATATATGGTAAGTGGGGGGACTATCTGTATTGGTAAAAAAGAGTCTCACACATAAGCAGATTCTTGACAACTCAGCCAGTTACGTGGACCAAGGAAAATGCAACAGATAGACTTGATTCTATAAAGAGGTACGAGAAAAAAAAGGCACGGTCAATAAACCCACGAGTTCATCAACCACGAGAAACTTAATGACAAAGAAGAGATTCGGTCACGATGAACCCAGACGAAGTTGGGGGCAGATTCGAGAATCAACAGTTAATGACTTATACGTTACATAATTCCTATACAACAATTACGGTTATCCTTTGCAACGCCTCATTAATGTAATAATTAGCCATTAATGAGCAATCATGGCAGGAACCAAACGTTACACTAGGAAACCCCTATTTAAAGGGAATAAATGTAACCCATAAGGGGATCTGAATTCTCGGATATAATTGACTTTACTTTTTGCATACTACAGTATTGTTCATTACTTAATTTTTCTTTATTTTTCGTATTACTTTCTTGATTATCAGTAACCCGCGTTCATCCTAAATAGCTTTGGTCAAGGAATCTAATTCTTTGGTTAAACAAAAGCGTCGGTAATATCCCGCCAAACCAAGGAAACTCCTAATCTCAGTAGCTGAGGATGGTTTGGGCCAACTCTGCACCGCCTCAATCTTCTTCGGATCAACCTGAATACCATCACTAGACACCACGTGCCCCAAGAAAGCTACTGAACCAAGCCAAAACTCACACTTGGAGAATTTTGCATAAAGCTTCTCCTCCCTCAATCTCTGTAACACCACCCTCAGGTGCTGAGCATGCTCTTCCTGGCTACGAGAATAAACCAGGATGTCATCAATGAACACAATGACGAACAAATCAAGGTAAGGCTGAAACACACTGTTCATCAATCGCATGAACGTTGCTGGGGCATTGGTCAGTCCAAATGACATAACCAGGAATTCATAATGACCACATCTGGTCCTGAAAGCAGTTTTCGGAATGTCAGAATCCCGAATCTTCAGCTGATGATACTCAGACCTTAAGTCAATCTTGATGAACACCTTAGCTCCTTGAAGCTGATCAAATAAGTCATCAATACGAGGCAGAGGATACTGGTTCTTCACCGTAACCTTATTCAGCTGTCTATAATCAATACACATACGCATGGAGCTATCTTTCTTTTTCACAAACAACACCGGTGCACCCCAAGGTGACACAATAGGCCGTATAAACCCCTTATCTAAGAGTTCCTGAAACTGCTCTTTCAATTATTTCAACTCCGCTAGTGCCATGCGGTAAGGTGGAATAGAGATAGGCTGAGTGTCTGGCACCAGATCAATACCAAAATCAATATCCCTGTCAGGTGGCATGCCTGGAAGGTCTGCAGGGAATACATCCGGAAATTCACGGACAACAGGAACAAAATCAACAAAAGGAGTCTCACTACTAACATCCCTCACAAAAGCAAGAAAAGATTCACACCCTTTCTCAACCATACACTGAGCCTTTAAATAAGAAATCACTCTGCTAGGTACATGCTCTATAGGCCCTCTCCACTCAACTCTCGGAGATCCGGGCATAGCTAAGGTCACGGTCTTAGCGTGACAATCAAGAATCACATGACATGGAGATAGCCAATCCATGCCCAGAATCACATCAAAATTAACCATACTGAGTAACATCAAGTCCAGTCGCGTCTCCGACCCCCAATAGATATAAGACACGACTGATACACACGGTCCACAACAATAACATTGCCCACCGGAGTCGAAACATGAACAGACGTAACTAAAGACTCACAGGGCATATTCAGAAACTGAGCAAACTAAGATGAGACATACGAGCACGTGGAACCAGGGTCAAATAAAGCCAAAGCATCACTGTGATAGACTGAGATAGTACCTGAAATCACTGCATCTTAGGCCATAGCATCAGGCCTAGCCGGAAGTGCATAAATACGTGGCTGACCTCCACTTGCTCGACCTCCCCCTCTAGGGCGGCCTCTAGCTGCCTGACCACCCCCCTAGCTGCCTGAGTAGGTGGTGAAGTGACTGGGGCTGAAGCCGAGGGCTAAACCTTCTGCTGAGCTAACTACTAGGACGACAGGGACACTGCCTCCACTCATGTCCGAACTCTCCACACTCATAACAACTACCTGGAGCTGGAGATGAAAACTGACGAGAACCCCTGCCGCCTTAATAACCACCAGACGAACCATGCATAGAAAATCCCTGATAAGATGATGCTCGGGCGGAGCTCTGAGCTGGAAGGGCACTAAAAGATGAATGTCCCTGATGAGAACTGCGAGGACCCTGCCCCGAAGATACACCACTGTAAGCTGGGTGAACTGGCTGTGGAGGTCTAAATGGACGACCTCTGCTGTGCTGAAACTGCCCTCTAGAAGGGGCACCACTGAAGCTACCTGATCCCCGAGGCCTCTTGACCTCCCTCTCCTCACGCTCTTGCCTACGAACCGACTCAATGTCCCGAGCAATGTCAACTACCTGCTCAAATGTAGCTCCAGACACTCTCTCTCTGGTCATCAAGATCCGAAGCTAATAAGTAAGACCATCTACAACCCTCTTAATCCTCTACCTATCAGTAGGGACAAACTCCGAAGCATGTCTAGCCAACTCGGAAAACCTTATCTCGTACTGAGTAACTGACAACTCTTCTTGGCGCAGCTGCTCAAACTGTCTGCGATGCTCCTTTCTGTGGGACTGAGGAACATACTTCTCCAAAATGATCGTGGAGAATTGTTTCCATGTGAGTGGTGATGAATCAGCCGGCCTACGCCTCTCGAATGCCTCCCACCAAGTGAAAGCAGCACCCGCAAACTGAAATGTAGCAAACGAGACCCCACTGGTCTCCAAAATACCCGTAGTACGTAGTATCCTCTTGCATTTATCCAGAAAACCTTGGGCATCCTCACCCTCTGTGCCGCTGAAAGTCGGAGGCTTAAGTCTGCTGAACCTCCCCAGCCTACGCTGCTCATCCTCGAGCATAGCTGGAACCACATAGTCCTGAACTTGGGCAACCGGCTAAGCTGGGGCTTCTCCCGGTGTCTGAATACCCCGTACAACCTGCTCAGGTGTCCGGGCAGCTGGAGTCTGGGAATACATTATGATATCATCGATGAACATAATGACAAAATAGTCCAAATAAGGTTGGATGTCACGACCCCAAATCCTAACAGGCCGTGATGGCGCCTATCGTGGAACTAGGCTAGCCAACCATCACATTATTACGCATTTGTTCCGTTATAGTAATTCACAATTTAATAATAAACAACAAGCATAGCATAAAAATAAATTCTTTAAGTCTTAGCGCCCCAATAATAGTCTAACAACTCTAAACAAAACCTCCCAAGACTGGAGTCAACATGATCACGAGCATCTACGAAATCAAACTAACTCTGCTAATGTCTTAAATAAAGTCTAAGGATGAAATACTATTACTAAATAAGGAAGGGAAATGGAGAAGTTGTCGACGCTGGACAGCTACCTCGAAATCTCGTAAGCTGCTGATAATGAACTCGGACGACTATTGCTCCGAATCAATACCTGGGATCTGCACACAGAGGTGCAGGGAGTAATGATGAGTACGCCAACTCAGTAGTAATGAAACTAAATCACAGTCTGAGAAATACGAAACACACAGCACAGATACACCAATTCACAAAAATAGTAAAAACACCAAGTCACCATAAAGTATTCATCAAATACATAAGTTCGAAAACCAATATCCATAAATCCTTTGAAACAAGTATAATTTCAGTATATCTCAGTAAAACTCACAGTAAAAATCAGTTTGAAAAATGAAGTGAATCATAGTTCAAAAACTCAGTAAAATTTATCATAAATTTGCCCCTCGGGCCAAAATCATTTCTCATAACAATCTCAGTATCAGCCCATTAGGCAACCTCACAGTCACTCCATATTAGCCCATCAGGCAACCTCACAATCACTCAGTAATAGCCTATCAGGCAACCTCACAATCACTCAGTATCAGCCCCGCGGGCAACATCACTCATTAGGTATCTGCGCTCACTGGGGCTGTGTACAGACTGCGGAGGGGCTCCTACATCCCAAGCACTATAATAAGCTACAGCATGGCATAATCACTCACAATATAGGCCCGCAGCCTCACTCATATCATATCCTCCTCACAATATTGGCTAGCAGCCTCACTCAGTCTGACACTCTTAACATGCCCTTCAGGCCATAAATATACAGGGTTCTCGGCCCAAAAATAGTGTTTCATTTTCAATAAATAGTATCAAAATACTCTGAGTGTCAAAAAAAATTATCAAGAAAAGACTGAGTGAAAATCATAACATATCAGTGAGGAAAATAGTAGAACATCCCCCAAGGGGTAAACAAATCGGCACTAGGCCCCAAACATGGCTTACAACCCAAAACATATCAGATATATATCAGTACTATTAAGCATAGGCTTTATAAATCGATTTCGCAACTCAATAGTTGCCTAAATAAGGAATATTTTTCCAAAGTTCCAACCTTTGCATTCTAAAACCCGTGAAAGGGTCAGAGTCCGGGGTTTCATACCCTCAGGACAGGATTTAAAGACATTACTTACCTCAAACTAGCCCGCAAACTATTCCGCAATACGCTTGCCTCTCGTATCAACCTCTGAGCTCTCCAAATCTACCAAGTTCAGATTTTTATCATCACATTATGCTTAAGGAATGAATTCCAATTGAAAAATATCAGTTTTAGCTCAAAACCTAAAATTTGCTAAAACCCGACCCCCGGGCCCGCATATCGGAACTCAGAATATTTTATACCAAAATGTTCTTCATCATCTCACGAGTCCGTACATATAAAGAATGCTAAAATAGGAGTTCGTTTCACCCCTCAAATCGACCCCTAAAGGTCTCATAATCTCAAGCCCTAACTCCCCATTTTTCTACTGATTTTCATGAATTTACACTGATATTAAGGTCTTAAATCACCTATAATTGAGTTATTAAGTCCAAAAAGCTTACCTCAATGATGCACCAACGTTTCCCTCTTCAAAATCCCTCAAAAATCTCGGAACCTGTACAACAATGGTGGAAAAAGGGTTAAAATTCGCGAAGGCAGGTTTTTATACTTTCTGAATAATGGTTCTGCACCTGCGGCCACTTAAGCGCACCTGCGGACCCGCACCTGCGGTCCTTGGTCCGCACCTGCGACTTTCATTAAACGAGCTAACTTCCGTACCTGCGCCCCCTTCTCCGCACCTGCGACTTCGCAGGTGCGATCCTCACTCCGCATCTGCGACTTCTTTGAGCCAGCCAAAATCCGCACCTGCGGACCCCTATCCGCTTTCGCGGGCCCGCACCTGCGGTCAATCTTTTGCAGGTGCGGAAATCACTGTGATTTCACACCAGCAGCGTTTTGCTGCAATTTCCAACTCTGAACTTTTCGTTAACCATTCGAAATTAATCCCGAGCCCCTCGGGACCACAACCAGATGTACCAACCCATTACATATGATCATTCAAACTAAGTTGCACTCTCAAAACACTAAATATAACCTCAAAACACCAAAATCACATCGGATTCAAGCCTAAGAACTTTGAAATCTTTAAAATCCACCAACGATGCCAAAACTATTCAAAATAACTCTGATTGACCTAAAATTTTGCAGACATATCCAAAATGACATTACGAACCTGTTCCAACTGTCGGAATTCCATTCCGACCCCGATAGCCTATTTTCCACTGCCGACCAAAAATCACCAAAAACTAACTTTCGCCAATTCAAGCCTAATTCTACACCGGACATCACAAAAATATTTTGAACTCAATCCTAAGTCCCAAATAACCTAACGAAGTTATCCAAGCCATAAAATCTGCATTCCGAGGTCGTTTACCAATAAGTCAACTCCTAGTTGACTTTTCCAACTTTAAGGCTATTTTTAAAGACTGAATGACTAAACTCTCACTACAACCATTATGATTTCAAGACTACCAACTCTAACACATCAATAACAGTATAACCAACCTATAACAAGTCAATAATAGTAATTATAATGCAGGTTCTACGTAACGACAAACCGGGTCGTTACATTGGAACACATTGTTCATCAAATGCATGAATGTTGCTGCGGAATTAGTAAAGCCAAAGGATATCACCAAAAAATCATAGTTCCCATATTGAGTCCTCAAAGTCGTATCAAGAATGTTTGAAGGGCCAATATTTATGCGGACTAAGGTAAAACAATCGGCCTGATAGAACCTTTATCTAGCAATTACTGTAACTATTCCTTCAACTATGCTGGAGGCATGCGATATTGTGGAATAGATATGAGTTAGGTGCCCGATGCCAAACCGATGCCAAAATCAATATACCTATCGGGTGGCATGCCTGGTAGGTATGCAGGGAACATATTTGTAAAATCTCACTACGTGGATTGAATCAATCGTAGGAGTATCAACACTAAAATCTATAACAAAGGCTAAGTACGCCAAGCATACCTTCTCAACCATCCATTGAACCTTCATAAAAGAAACCACCCTACTAGGAATATTCCCCAAAGAACCTCTTTATTCCAACCTTGGGAACTCCGGCATGAGCAATGTCACGGTCTTCGCCGGAAAATCAAGAATAGTATGGTACAGAGACAGCCAATCTATACCCAAGATCACATCAAAGTCCACCATATTAAGCAACAAAATATCAACCCTAGTCTCATAGCCCCCAATAGAAACCATACAAGAACAATAAACACGATGCGCCATAATAGAATCCCCAACTGGAATGGACATATAAACAAGAGTATCCAGAGAATCACAAGACATATTCAACTATGAAGAAAAGTAGGATGACTTATACGAATAAGTAGAACCTGGATCAAGTAAAATTGAAGCATCTTTATGATAGAGTGGAACAATAATTGCAATGAATGCAGCTGATGCGTCTGCTTTAGGAAATGATAACAATGGGCCTATCCTCCCCCTCTAGCATGACCATTACCCGTATGTTCCCCACCTCTATCTAGTTGTGTGGGTGCTGCATCATCTGGAGCAAGAATCATAGCATGAGTACCCTACTAAGCACACTCACCCGAATTTTGAGACAATCTATCACCACACTCAAAACAAACCTTATGCTGGCGTGGCTGCTGGAACTGGATATGCCCCGGACAACTGGAATAACCATGGTAGGAACCCCGTATAAGAAGTACACTGAAGGATGACTACCAGGATGTGTACTCTGAAATCCATGGCTAGTTGGAGCACTATGTGAAACCTGAAGTGTAGACTGAATTGGTTGACTGAAATGACCTCTACTATATCGAGACTTGTTCCCAGGGTAGGAGCCACTAAATCCTCTAAAACCATAAGGCTTCTTAGCCTCCATATCCTCTCTCTCCTGCTCGCGGATACGCTCTAACCTCCCAGCAATCTCCATAACGCGATGGATTGCATTCTCAATCTCCATCTCCTGTGCCATCCCAAATTTAAGGTTGTAGGTGAGTCCCTCGACAAATCTGTGAACTCTCTTCCTCTCAGTAGAAACCAAAAGAGCTACACGGCAGGATAACTTTGTAAACCTCATACCATACTGACTCCTAATCATACCCTCCTGGGGTAAATGCTCAAACTCGCTGCACAACTCATCCATGCGGGTTTGTGGGATAACATTCCCCAAGAAAATATCCAAGACCTGGACCATGTGAGTGGTGCTGCACCACCTGGACTACTCATCTCATAAGTCTTCCACAATCTGTATGCCGGCCAAGTCAACTGAAAAGTACTAAATCCAACCCCGCTCGACTCCACCAAACCCAGAATACATAGAATACAATTACACTGATCCAAGAAACCATGTGAAACCTTAGAAGCCCCTCCACTGAACTGGGGAGGAAGACGTCTCTGAAACCTCTCCAAGCTCTTCTGTCCCGCAGCAGATACAACTGGCCCTACCCGTGCTGGACTGCAACTAATGGATGCTCTAGCCTAACTCCTGGTGTTTGATAAGTATGAGACAACTGCTCTGGTGTACGCGTGGTGGGAGCCTAGGCTCTTTCCCCATCCTATAATGTAGCTGGTGCAACCGTAATCAACCATGCCTGTGCCAAACTCATGAACATACTTATGAAGTAAGCCAGAGTCTCTTGAAGGCCTTGTGTAGAATAGGCCCCTCACGTGCCTGAGTGAGTGCTACCTGCTCAACATGATTAGGTTCCTACTCCTTAACTGGTGCTATTGGTGGCTCCACAACTGCTGTTCTAGCTGCAATTAACGTGCCTTGCCTTGGCCCTATCTCGGTGTAGACCACTTGCATCTCTAACAGGGGGCGTTGGTGTCTGCTCACTTGATCCGGCAGAACGTGTCCTCACCATCTGTGAGATAATAGAAGAGTAAAGATTCAAACTTGGGAATAAGCAAGTCCACACGATAAAGAATGAAAGAAAGTGAAGTTTCCTAACAGCTCGGTAGCCTCTCAAAGATAAGTATAAACGTCTCCGTACCAATCCGCAAGACTACTAAAATTGCTCATGACTCATAGAACCTATGAACCTATAGCTCTGATACCAACTTATCATGACCCAAATCCTACCAAAAGGGTCGTGATGGCACCTAACCTCCGAGAGAAGGTAAGCCAAACACATTAATAACATTAAATCATCAAAACATGATATAAAAAAAATGAATTTAACATAACAACAAAAATAGTGTTAACATAAGCCCAAAAATGAAAATATACAATAGAACTCCCCAAAACTAGGTAGTATAGAGTCATGAGCTCTAAACTGAAAACATAAATGACTCTCAAGTACAATACTATTTGAATGTGAAAATAACAGTATCAACATAATGGATGGGACTCCAAGGGACTGTGACGGTCATGCAACACTATCTTGAGTTCTCACAATCAGTGTATGCACTCACTGATTAGGTCCGCTGCCTCCAACACCCATCTGCACAAAATGATGCAATGTGTAATACGAGTACACCATAATCGTACCCAGTAAGTATCAAGACTAACCTCGGTGAAGTAGTGACGAGGTTCAAGTCATGTGATACGCACTAGTCAAAGAACTTGTGCAATATATCAATAACTAGAAGAAAGAATATATAACAGAATACAACACCATAATCTCGTAAAAACATGTGATAAAAACTCAATGTAGGAAAATCCGTTGTTGACAATAAATCATCAAATAGAAACAGAGGAATATAATAGCATGTCAAATACAACTTGCAACTTGTTGTAACATATGATGAAGTTTAAATAAAACATGTGCATAATAAAAAATAGCACTCCCCTTTCGTCATATGATATCATTAAGAAAATATCTGTCACGACCCCAAATCCTAACAGGCCGTGATGGCGCCTATCGTGGAACTAGGCTAGCCAACCATAACTTTACTACGCATTGGTTCTTTTATAATAGTTCACATTAGAATGATAAACAGCAAGCATAGCAATAAAATAAATTATTTAAATCTTGACTCCCCAATAATAGTCTAAACAAAACCTAAACAAAACCTAAATAAAACCTAAACAAAACCTCTCAAGACTGGAGTAAATGATCATGAGCATCTAAAAAGAAATAAACCTAACTCTTCTAATGTCATAATAAATGTCCATGAATCAATTTCGAATACTAATCAAGGAAGGGAGATGGAGAAGCTGTGGATGCTGGACAGCTACCTCGAAATCCCGTGAACTGCTGCTACGAGCAAGGCAGCTACTGCTCCAAATCGGTACCCGAATCTGTGCACAGAGGCACAGGGAGTCTTTATGAGTACGCCAACTCAGTAGTAATGAAAATAAATCACAGTCTGAGAATTATAAAACACAGAGTACAGATACACAAATTCACAAAAGCCAGTAAAACACCAAGTCACCAGATAGTATTCATCAAATACATAAGTTCAAAAATCAGTTTCCAGAAATCCCTTGGAACAAGTTTAATATCAGTATATCTCAGTAAAAATTCTCAGTAAAAACCAGCTTGAAAACCAAAGTAAATCATAGCTCGAAAACTCAGTAAAAATCTTCGTAAAATTGCTCCTCGGGCCATAAACATTTCTCGTAACAATTTCTTTCAGTATCAGCCCATCAGGCAATCTCACAATCACTCTGCCCATCAGGCAACCTCAAAATCACTCAGCATAAGCCCCGCGGGCATCACTCATTAGGTACCTGCGCTCACTGGGGGTATGTACAGACTCCGGAGGGACAACCCAAGCGCTATAACAACATAGGCCTGAAAGCCTCTCAGAATATAGGCTTGAAAGCCTCTCACAATATAGGCATGAAAGCCTCTAACAATATAGGCCTGAAACCCTCACTCAGTCAGGCACTCTCAATTTTCCCTTAGGCCATAACATATCGGGTTCTCGACCCAAAACAGTGTTTCATTTACAAGAAATAGTATCAAAATACTCTGAGTGTCAAAACAATTTCAAAGGAAAAGACTGAGTGTAAAATCATAACATATCAGTGAGGAAAATATAGTAAACACAACCCCTAAGGGGTAAACATGTCACGACCCAAAACGATGGGTCGCGACGGGCACCCGATACCTTACTCGACCGAGTACCAACGTCACATATCTTTCTTACTACATTATCATATACACGTAACATACGGGCCTAATAGGCCAACACAATCCTTTATAAACTCAAAACATAGGCCGGACAAGCCATACAATCCTTTATGTACACGACGTATGTCTACAAGCCTCTAAGAGTACATAAATATCATAAAGGTCGGGAGAGAGTCCCGCCTTAGCAAACAATATGTGTCTAAATCACACTAACCAAACGAGAAACTCCGAAGCAAATGGAGCGCACCAACATCTTCCGCTGAGCTGATAG
>ML264588.1:0-12491 GCA_005239495.1 Nicotiana undulata
ACAAGCCCGGAAAACAGCGATTGACATAATAGTCTTAATATTAACCTAGGTGACTTAAAAATATTTAAAGGAGAAAGAGGAGAAGGGTACCAGTCCGTGGGGTCTTTTGGACGGAAAAATCGACGGCTGCCGGAACTTGGCCGGACTCCGGCGGTCTTGAAAATAGCTCAAACCCACAGAAATCAATAGTCCTTGTTGAGAACTATCGATCCGTGTAGGTTGGAGTTATTAGAAGTCTTCGAGGCGGCCAAACATGGATTTTTAAATTTTCAGCTTCTTAGATCTAAAATATGGTGATTTTGGTTGGTTTTTTGGTGAAACTAACAACGGGAGGAGGTTGAGGAGACGTAGGGGATCACTTGGTTAAAAGTTGGGGTTGATTGGAGAATTTCCGCCGCCGGAGGCGATTTCCGGCCGGTGGCGGACGACGGAGTTACGGCGGGGCTACAGTGGGGGGAGGCGGTGCAGGGCGGAGACCAGCTGGTCTCTAAAGAGAGGGAAAAGAGACGAGAGAAGGGGGGAAGGGGGGGTTAGACTTTGAATTAGGGGTAGGGGTGCTTTAGAACAATTTTATACTTAAGTGATGTGGGGTTGTGAATCGTTGGATCAAGATGATCCAATGGCTGGGGGACGAGGGGTGTGAAACGGGGTCGTTTTGGGTATTGGGGCTGGGGCTGNATTAAGTTCAAATCTAATTGAATCTAAAGAAATGTAATAATTCATTTTAAACCTCACTTTTATCTAATTATAGGTTAATTAGGAATAGGGAACAATTAATTTTATACTCCTAAAAATAAGCAATTGATTTCGGTAATTAGTTGTTAAAACTTATACTACACCAAATAACCACTGTCCGTCTATTATTTTAATTAAAATTAATTATAAATAATGAGTTCATAATTCTTTGGTAATGGTGACGCAATCTTAATAATTTTAAAAAATGAATCATGAATATGCAAATGCAGACGATTCACAATTAATCACTAAAATTCACCAAAAATTCATAAAACCAAATAATTTATCGAGTTTTTTATAGGAGGATTTGGCGAGCAAAAATCACGCGCTCACAGTCATTATTTCATACTCTGCTTTTACTATTATTTTAAAGTGAAACTTGTTCTGTTTACAACTTGCCGAGACATAAATATTGTGAAAGGCTTTTACTTGAAAGGCGGTGATAAAGGGGATGTGATAAGGGGGTTGTGATAATGGTGGATAATTGATTGTGATACGGGTGAATAAATTGATCGTGATACGGGTGAATAAATTTATATGATATGTCTGGTGAGATCGGGTTGCACGCAGCAACAAGGAGCAATAAGGGAGGACAATTATAATTTTTAATGATTTTCAAAGAAAACCAAAGATTTGAAAACTACCATTTTATATTACTATTTTTCATATTTTGGTACTACTTTTATTTAAAGTTAAAGTTTGGAAACTTGGAAATCATTTGTGAGTTTGTTATAGCTGAGGCCCGGAAAAGGCGGCTGAGTTATTTCATTGTTGTTGCAGTACTCAATTATTTGTTTAGATTTCCTTCTTGCTTTATATTTATTGTCTCAGTTATATTTTTCTTGCTCGTGGAGAATTATTTTATTGCGTTATTGTATATATTATTGTCACAGGTTATATGTTGTTAATGCCCCGCCGTAGCCTCGTCACTACTTCGTCGAGAATAGGCTCGGCACTTACTCAGTACATGGGGTCGGTTGTACTGATACTACACTCTGCACTCTTTTGTGCAAATCCAGGTATCGACTAGCAGTAGAGATAGTTAGAGCGACTATTCATTTATTCGGAGACACGAGGCATATCTGCCGGCGTTCGCAGATCCCGAGAGTCTTCTCCTATTTCCATAAATGTTGTTTTATTTGATTCAGAACAATTACATTATTTCTTTCAACCCGGTATTTGTAGTCTTCTTTAGTAGTTCGTGAATTTTGACACCAGACCCTGGGTAGTCTTAGAGTTATTTATATACTTAGTTCATGGTTCGTCTTATTTAATTGCTTCTTCTTTTATATCTAGAGTATCTCATTGGAAATTATTAAATTAAGTTTACTTTTAATTTGTTTATTTATGCTTATGTAAATAATTAAAGGAAATTAGTTAATCGAATTCTAACATTGGCTTGCCTAGCAAGTGTGGTGTTAGGCGCCATCACGATCCCTCAGGTTGGGAATTTGGGTCGTGACATGGTACCTGGATCTACACATGGAAAACATGTGCAGGAAAAGGCATGAGTACACCACAAATTGGTACCCAATAAGTGCCAAGACTAATCCCAGTCAAGTAGTGACGAGGTCAGGTTAAGGCTCTATTGGATTTTTATAGTAAAAACAATTTATAATTGAACAAAGAGAGATAATGATTTAAGGCAAAATAATAAAAACAATAAGCTAAAATAAAATAGCAACAGGGAGCCCTCGGCTCGGCACGGTGTATCTCACAGTAATAAATATGCCATGCAGTACAGAGGGAAAACTCCCGGAATCTCGTCCGTAGTCCTAATTTAAATATGCGATGCAGTACATGGGGAAAGCTCGCGGAATCTCGTCCGTAGTCCCAATTTAAATATGCGATGCAGTACAGGGGGAAAGCTCCCGGAATCTCGTCCATAGTCCCAATTTAAATATGCGATGCAGTACAGGGAGAAATCACCCGGAATCTCGTCTGTAGTCCCAATTTAAATATGCGATGCAGTACAGGGGGAAAGCTCCCGGAATCTCGTCTGTAGTCCCAATTTAAATATGCAATGCAATTGAATACCGGATATAGTTTATTTAAACAATTTAGGAAGAATCACAGGTAAATACGGATAAAACTACCTAAACATGGTGCAAATAGTAACAATTAGGGGAAATTCAAGTAAAACAGGTGGGCATGCTTATTCCTAAGCTAAACTATACAGTTAGTACATGAAACAATGAAATAGGGATAAAATGATTTATGTCATGAAAGAAAAAGTGGAGTTTTAGCAACAATAGCTCGTGTACGCACTCATCACCTCACGTACACGGTGCCCATATAATAAAACAGTATCAAAACAACCTAAGAGGTAGTCCCCAACATAGAGTAAGGCAAGCCACTTACCTCGACTACGCTAATCAACTCAATACCACGCTCTTGCCAAGAGTATCCGACTCAGAATATCCCAAATCTATTCAATTCGATTGCATAATGTAAATGTCATTTTAAGAAATCAAAATAACTAATAAGTTCGAAGCTAATACGCTAAATTAAGAAATGTTTGCCCAAAAAGTCCCCTAAGCCTATGTCGCAGAAACGAATAAAAATTACAAATTCCAAACACCCATTCACTGACGAACTCACTCGAACAAGAATCATCGAAATCCAACGTCAAAATATCCCTAAATCCTCAGATTTCTACTTGGAGAAACTTCATCCCATTTTCATGATTTTCACCCAAATTAATTGATTAGATTGAGGAAATTTCTAGAGATTAATGATATACAAGTTAATTAAGGTTAGAAATCGTTACCTATGAAGCTCCTCTTCAAAACCAACTGAAAATCGTCAAAATCCGAGCTCTAAATCGTTTTAGTAGATATGAATTTCAAACCCTCGGATTTTTGTCTAAACAACCCAGGGATTCCGCACCTGCGACTCTTGGACCGCACCTGCGGAAAATCCTTCGCATGTGCGGAAACTCACTTAACAAGTCTGGGGCCGCACCTGCGGTCAATTGGCCGCATCTGCGATCCCGCACCTGAGGAACCCAAACCGCACCTGCGACCACTGGCAACCCCTAACCAAATTCCGCATCTGCGAACCCAACCTCCGCACCTGCGGTTCCCCATCCGCAGGTGCGAGACACCAGAACCAGCAATGGTCCATCTGTGTACCAAGTTCCAAAATCATCCGTTGAGCATCCGAAACATCCCCGAGGCCCCCTAGACCCCAACCAAACTTATCAACCAGTCCTAATACTTCATTAAAACTTAGTCGAGCCTTCAAAACACATCCCATAACATTAAAATCACCAATTGTGCATGGATTCAAGCCTAAGAACTTATGAAATTTCCAAATTCCACAACCGATGCCGAAATACGTCAAAACTAGTCCGAATGACCTCGAATGTCACACACAGGTCATAAATGACACTACAAACCTACAACCACTCTGGGAATTCTATTCCGAGCCCGATATCAAAATTCCACCTATCGGCCGAAATCGCCGAAATTCCAACTTTCGCCAATTCAAGCCTAAATCTACCACAGACCTCAAAAATAAATTCTGAACACGCTCCTAACCCCGAAATCACCCAACAAAGCTAATGGAGTCGACGAAATTCCATTCCGGATCCGTCTTCACACAGTTCCAAATACGATCCGATTTCTAAAGCTTAAATTCACATATAAGGACTATGTGTCCAAAAACTCTCCGAATTTCACCACTCAACATTCCGACAAGTCCCAAAAGCAGAAATAGACATAGAAAAAGCAGTTATTAGGAGATCAGAGCGCTAATTCTCAAAACAACCAACCGGGTCGTTACATTAAGACTTTAAATCCACTAAGTTTTTTAATTACACTCATCTTTATTTGAACAATACAAGAAGTCATAATATTTGAAAGTTTAAAATCGATTCAAAAATTACCACTTCAATTCGAATAAATACATAAAAAAGAACACTAACATTATGCAACTTATCTAACATATACCATGTTGAACGGTGGAATAGTCATTAAATGATATTTAATACTTATATGATTTAATAAAGTGCATATTCAAAAATTATAGCAGTATATATAATATAAGAGTCCTAAAATAAAGACAAACTCAACGAGCTGCTTCTGTGGAGGGAAGATCTTTGATTCACAATGTTCTTATATGTCCTGATCTTATGAGGTACTACAATAGGAAGACAACACCCAGGTAAATCATGAAAATTGATTTGAAGAAATTTATGACGTGGTTAGTTAGGACTTTATAGAGGAGCCATTGGTTGGGTGTGGACTTCTGTCATGACCCCAAATCCTAACAGGTCGTGATGGCGCCTATCGTGGAACTAGACTAGCCAACCATCACTTTACTACGCATTGGTTCTTTTATAATAGTTCACAATACAATGATAAATAGCAAACATAGCAATAAAATAAATTATTTATATCTTAACGCCCCAATAATAGTCTAAACAAAACCTCCCAAGACCGGATTCAATGATCATGAGCATCTAAAAAGAAATAAACCTAACTCTGCTAATGTCATAATAAATGTCTATGAATCAATTTCTAATACTAATCAAGGAAGGGAATTGGAGAAGCTGTGGACGCTGGACAGCTACCTCGAAATTCCGTGAACTACTGCTCACTGGGGGTGTGTATAGACTCCGGAGGGGCTCTTACAGCCCAAGCGCTATAACAACATAGGCCTGAAAGCCTCTCACAATATAGGCCTGAAAGCTTCTCACAATACAGGCCTAAAATCCTCCCTCATATCCTCACAATATAGGCCTGAAAGCCTCTCACAATATAGGCCTGAAAGCTTCTCACAATACAGGCCTAAAATCCTCCCTCATATCCTCACAATATAGGCCTGAAAGCCTCACTCAGTCAGACACTCTCGATTAGCCCTTAGGCCATAACATACCGGGTTCTCGATCCAAAACCGTGTTTCATTTTCAAGAAATAGTATCAAAATACTCTGAGTGTCAAAACAATTTTCACAGGAAAAGACTGAGTGTAAAATCATAACATATTAGTGAGGAAAATATAGTAAACACAACCCCCAAGGGGTAAACAAGTCGGCACTAGGCCCCAAACATGGCTTACAACCCAAAACATATCGTAATATATAATTACTAATTAAGCATAGGCTTAAAAGTCGATTTAGCAACTCAATAGTCGCCTAAATAGCGAATATATCTCCAAAGTTTCAACCTTTGCATTCCAAAACCCGTGAAAGGGTGCATAGTCCGGGGTTTCATACCCTCAGGATAGGATTTAAAGACATTACTTACCTCAAACTAGCCCGAAACTACTTCGCAATGCGTTTGCCTTTCGAATAAACTTCCGGATGCTCCAAATCTATCAAGTTCAGATTTTTATCATCAAATTATGCTCAAGGAATAAATTCCAATTGGAAAAAATCGAATTTAACTCAAAAATCCGAATTCGGTCAAAACCCGACCCCCGGGGCCGCGTCCCGAAACTCAGAAAATTTTCTACCAAAATTTTCTTAGTCCTCTCACGAGTCCGTACATATAAAGAACACAAAAATTGGAGTTTGTTTGACCCCTCAAATCGACCCCTAAAGGTCTCATAATCTCAAGCCCTAAACCCACCTTTTTTCTACTGATTTCCATGAATTTAATACTAAGATTATGTTCTATAATCACCCATAAACGAGTTTTAAGGTCCAAAATACTTACCTCTACGAATACCACTGATTTCCCTCTTTAACAATTGCCTCAAGAGCTCTCCGTCCGTACAAAAATGGTGTAAAAAGGGTTAATGGTCGCACAGGGTTTATTTTTATACTGTCCAGGCCTTTCTTCATCGCGATCGTGACATACCTTACGCGATCGCGACAAACACTCTGTGATCGCGATGCTGTACCCTTCACCTCTACGCGATCGAGAACCCACGACCGCGTTCGCGAAGAACAAAGCGTGACCCTAGACTCAGGCCTGCCAACCCTACGCGATCGCGACCTGACATAACGCGATCGCGATGCACAAACTTCCAGAGCTCCGCGATCGCACTCCTCACCCTGCGATCTCGATTCACAAAAAGGCCTAGCCTCAGATTACTCTACGCGATCGCGGCCCTTGCCACGCGATCGCGATGCACAAATCCCTGCTGCACAAAAACCAGAAAACCAACAATGTTTTTAAGTCCAAATGGGTCCGTTAATCACCCGAAATCAATCCCGAGCCCATATGGACCCCAACCAAATATACCAACACATCACATATGATCATTCAAACTTAGTTGCACCCCCGGAACACCAAAACTAACATCAAAACACCAAAATCACACCGGATTCAAGCCTAAAAACTTTGAAATTTTCTAAAATCCACCAACGATGCCGAAACTATCCAAAACAACTCCGATTGACCTGAAATTTTGCAGACATATCCAAAATAACATTAAGAACCTGTTCCAACTGTCGGAATTCCATTCCGACTCCAATATCCTATTTTCCATTGCCAACCGGAAATCGCCAAAAACTAACTTTCGCCAATTCAAGCCTAATTCTACACCGGACTTCACAAAATTATTCTGAACACACTCCTAAGTCCCAAATTACCTAACAAAGCTATTCGAGCCATAAAATATGCATTACGAGGTCGTTTACCAATAAGTCAACTCTCAGTTGACTTTTCCAACTTCAAGGCTATTTTTAAAGACTAAGTGGCTAAATTCTCACTATAATCGTTTCGATTTCAAGCCTACCAACTCTAGCACATCAAATACAGTATAACCAACCTATAAAAATTCAATAACAGTAATTATAATGCAGGTTCTACATAACGACATACAGGGTTGTTACATTCTCCCCCTCTTAAACAAACGTTCGTCCTCGAACGGGTCTAGAAACATACCTGGAGTCTCAAACAAGTGAGCATATTTGCTTTGCATCTCCTGCTCGGTCTCCTAAGTAGCCTACTCCACTAGCTGACCTCTCCACTGCACCTTCACTGATTCTATCTCCTTAGATTTCAGCTTTCTGACCTCACGAGCCAAAGTTGCTACTGGCTCCACCTCATATGACATATCACCCTCGAGCTGAACTGTGCTGAAATCTAACACATGAGACGGGTCACCAACATATTTCCGGAGCATCGACACATGAAATACTGGATGAACACTCGACAAGCTGGGTGGTAAAACAAGTCTATAAGCCACCTCTCCAACATTCTGAAGTACCTTAAAAGGACCAATAAACCGGGGACTCAACTGTCCTATCTTTCCGAACCTCATAACACCCTTCATGGGTGATACCTTTAGCAGTACCTTATCACCTTCCATAAATGACACATCCCGGACCTTCCGATCCGCATAACTCTTCTGCCTAGATTGCGCCGTGCGAAGTCGCTCCTGAATCAAATCTGTGCCTAATAACTTAGCCTCACCAGGCTCGAACCAAACAACCGGAGACCTACACCTCCTACCATATAAAGCTTCATACGGGGCCATCTGAATACTGGACTGGTAGCTGTTATTATATGCAAACTCCGCTAATGGCAGAAACTGATCCCATGTACCACCAAAATCAATCACACAAGCCCGTAACATATCCCTAATATTTGAATAGTCCGTTCCGACTGCCCGTTGGTTTGAGGATAAAATGCAGTGCTCAACTCTACATCAGTACCCATACCTTTCTGTACGACCCTCCAAAACTGAGATGTGAACTAAGTACCTCTGTCAGAAATAATAGAAATCGGAACTCCATGCAACCGGACAATCTCCTTAATGTAAATACCAGCTAATCGCTCTAAAGTATAAGTAGTACTGACAGGAATGAAATGCGCGGACTTGGTCAATCTACCCACAATAACCCAAATAGCGTCAAAACCCTTCGAAGTCCGTGGAAGCCCAACTACAAAGTCCATAGTAATTCTCTCCCATTTCCACTCTGGAATATCTAACCTCTGAAGCAACCCACCATGTCTCTGGTGCTCATACTTGACATGCTGACAGTTGAGACACCGTGCTACATGCTCAACAATATCTCTCGTCATCCGCCTCCACCAATACTACTGTCTCAGATCCTGATACATCTTCGCAGCACCCAGATGGATAGAATACCGCGAGATGTGAGCCTCTGCTAATATCAACTCTCGAATACCCTGTACATTGGGCACGCAAATACGGCCCTGCATCCTCATAACTCCATCATCATTAATAGTCACATCTCTGGCATCACCCTGATGAACTCTATCCTGAAGAACTAATAAGTGTCGGTCATCATACTGCCGAGCTTTAATCTGATCAAATAAGGAAGACCAGGAAGCCGTGCTAGCTACCACCCGTGAAGGGTCTGAAAAATCCAATCTCACTAACTGTCCCGCTAAGGCCTGAACATCAAGGGCTAAAGATCGCTCTGCTGCTGAAAGGTAAGCTAGACTTCCCAAACTTTCGGCTCTGCGACTCAAGGCATCAACCACAACATTAGCCTTCCCCGGATGGTACAATATAGTCAAGTCATAGTCCTTGAGAAGCTCCAACCATCTCCTCTGTCGCAAATTCAAGTCTTTCTGCCTTAGCAGATACTGCAAGCTACGATGATCGGTGTAAATCTCACACTGCACTCCATATAACTAATGCCGCTAAATCTTTAAGGCATGAACAATAGCAGCTAACTCCAAATCGTGCACTGGGTAATTTTTCTCGTGCACCTTCAATTGTCTAGACACGTAGGCAAGCACCCTACCGTCCTGCATCAATACCGCTCCCAAGCCAACTCTAGAAGCATCACAATAGACCGTATAAGAACCCCAACCAGCAGGAAACACTAATACCGGAGCTGTGGTCAATGCTGACTTGAGCTTATGAAAGCTCTCCTCACACTCATCGGACCACCTGAATGGAACACCCTTTTATGTTAATCTGGTCAGAGGTGAAGCAATAAAAGAGAATCCTTCCACAAAGCGACGGTAATAACCCGCCAAACCAAGGAAACTCCGAATCTCCGTGACTGAGGATGGTCTGGGCCAACTCTGCACCACCTCAATCTTCTTCGGATCAACCTGAATACCCTCACTAGACACCACATGCCCCCAAGAAAGCCACTGAACCAAGCCAAAACTCACACTTAGAGAACTTTGCATAAAGCTTCTCCTCCGTCAATCTCTGTAACACAATCCTCAAGTGTTGAGCATGCTCCTCCTGGCTACGAGAATATACCAAAATGTCGTCAATGAACACAATGAAAAAAGTATCAAGGTAGGGATGAAACACAGTATTCATCAATTGCATGAACGCTGCTGGGGCATTGGTTAGCCCAAATGACATAACCAGGAATTCATAATGACCATACCTGGTCCTGAAAGCCGTATTCATAAAGTCAGAATCCTGAATCTTCAACTGATGATACCCAAACCTCAAGTCAATCTTGGAGAACACCTTAGCTCCCTGAAGCTGGTCAAATAGGTCATCAATACGAGGCAAAGGATACCGGTTCTTTACTGTAACCTTATTCAGCTGTCTATAATTATTACACATGCGCATCAAACCATCTTTTTTTTTCCACCAACAACACCGGCGCACCCCAAGGCGACACACTAGGCCGGATGAACCCCTTATCTAAGAGTTCCTGAAGTTGCTCCTTTAATTCTTTCAACTCTGCCGGTGCCATGCAGTAAGGTGGAATAGAAATAGGTTGAGTGTCGGGCACCAAGTCAATACCAAAATCAATATACCTGTCAGGTGGCATGCCTGGCAGGTCTGCAGGAAATACATCCGAAGAATCACGGACTACAGGAACAAAATCAAAAGATGGAGTCTCACTACTAACATCCCTCACAAAAGCAAGATAAGACTCACACCATTTCTCAACCATACGCTGAGCCTTTAAATAAGAAATCACTCTGCTAGGTACATGCTCTATAGAACCTCTCCACTCAACTTTCAGAATTCCGGGCATAGCTAGGTTAACGGTCTTAGCGTGACAATCAAGAATAGCATGACATGGTGACAACCAATCCATGCCCAGAATTACATCAAAATCAACCATACTGAGTAACGTCAAGTCCACTCGGGTCTCCAGACCCCAATAGATATAAGACACGACCGATACACACGGTCCATAACAATAGTATCACCCACTGGAGTCAAAACATGAACAAAAGTAACTAGAGACTCACGTGGCATATTCAGAAAATGAGCAAAATAGGATGAGAAATCAGAGTACGTGGAACCAGGGTCAAGAAAGCCAAAGCATCATTGTGACAAATTGAAATAATACCTGTAATCATTGCATCGGATGCCATAGCATTAGGCCTAGACGTAAGTTCATAAATATGCGGCTGGCCTCCACCTGCTCGACCTCCCCCTCTAGGACGGCCTCTAGCTGCCTGACCACCACCCCTAGCAGCCTAGGTAGGTGGTGACGTGACTGCGGCTGAAGCCAAGGGCTGGACCCTTTGCTGGGATAAACTACTAGGATGACGGGGACACTGCCTCCACCCATGTCCGAACTCTCCATAATCATAACAACCACTTGAAGCCATAGATGAAAACTGACGAGAACCTCTGTCACCCTGATGACCACCAGACGAAACATGCATAGAAAAGCTCTGATAAGATGATGCTCGGGTGGAGCTCTAAGCTGGGAGGGCACTAAAAGATGAACGTCCCTGATGAGAATTGCGAGGACCTTGCCCCGAAGATACGCCACTGTAAGCTGCACGAACTGGCTGTGGAGGTCTAAATGGACGACCTCTGATGTGCTGAAACTGCCCTCTAGAAGGGGCACTACTGAAGCTACTTGATTCATGAGGCCTCTTGACCTCCCTCTCCTCACGATCCTGCCTACGGACCGACTCAATGTCTCTAGCAATGTCAACAACCTGCTCAAATGTAGCTCCAGACACTCTTTCTCTGGTCATCAAGATTCGAAGTTGATAAGTAAGACCATCTACAAACCTCCTAATCCTCTCCCTGTCAGTAGGGATAATCTCAGAAGCATGTCTGGCCAACTCGGAAAACTTCATCTCGTACTGAGTAACTGACAACTCTCCTTGGCGCAACTGCTCAAACTGCCTGCGCTGCTCCTCTTTGTGGGACTAAGGAACATACTTCTCCAAAAAGATCGTGGAGAACTGCTGCCAAGTGAGTGGTGCTGAACCAACCGGCTTACGCCTCTCGAATGACTCCCACCAAGTAAAAGCAGCACCCGCAAACTGAAATGTAGCAAACGAGACTCCATTGGTCTCCAAAATACCCGCAGTACGTAGTATCCTCTGAAACTTATCCAGAAAACCTTGGGCATCCTCGCCCTCTGTACCGCTAAAAGTCGGAGGCTTAAGTCTGCTGAACCTCTCCAATCTACGCTGCTCATCCTCGGGCATAGCTGGAACCACAAAATCTTGGACTGGGATAACCGGCTGAGCTGGGGCTGCTCCCGGTGCCTGAATACCCCGTTCAGCCTGCTCAGGTGTCCGAGCAACTGGGGTTTGATTGCCTTCCCCAGTCTGAGCTGTAGTGGCAGTAGTAGACATAGCGACTACCTGAGCTAAACTGGAACACACCGTCAATATTTGAGCCAGGGTCTCCTGAAGACCCAGAATAACAATAGGCACTACCGGTGCCTGAGCGTGTCCCACTGGAGATCCATCGGCGGTAACCTGATCCTGAATGATAGGGGGATCATGGGGTACTGTCCCGACTGCTGCGCGGACTGGTCCCCTACCTCTACCACGACCCCTACCCCTTGTGGGTCTAGCTGGTGTCTGGTCACCCTGATCGGTATTGCGTGTCCGCACCATCTGTGAGAGAATGAAACAACGTAAGTTT
>ML264589.1:0-25395 GCA_005239495.1 Nicotiana undulata
TATCACGAGGTCCAATTCCAGGCTGAATTCCAAATCACATGAAATCCTGAATTCCAATTCAGGTGCCGAAATACTCCCGGGTCATCAGAAACCTGAGGCGAACACACTCCCAAGTCCGAAATCATCATCCGGAGCTGCTGGAGCTGTCAGAACTCGATTCCAAGGTCGTTTGCTCAAAATGCTGCTCGGAACCAAAATCAGCCAAATAGGTTAGCCTTCAGGAACCAAGTGTTCCTGAACTGGCCAAAACACTTCCGAATCTCGAACTACCGGCCCACACAAGTCATAAGGCACGAGTAGTCGCTATGGGAAGAGTCCTTCACGGGAACGGAGTCCCAACACACGAAACGACCGGCTGGGTCGTTACATAAACTATGTACTTAACTTGTAATATGTGGGAATAGAAATCACTTATCACGTGTTTCTTGAGGAAAATCTCCCCCCGAGTCTCTCCAAAATCGTCCAACTAAGTGAAAATGGGAGAAAAATGGGCCAAATACCTTTTTTAAAACAACCTCCCCGCCCAGCTAAATATCGCATATGCGGTCACTTGACCGCTTCTACGGTTCCGCAGGTGTGGCAAAAATACCGCTTCTGCGGTCCTCTTTCAGGCCCCTCAACCTTTGCATCTGCGACCCTATTTCCCGCTTTTGCGCAACTCGACCGCATCTCCTATCCTAGCCTTCCCCATCCATTCTTTTTATACGACACTCTTGGTCATTTATGAGGCTCCGCACCTGCGACAAAAACCTCGCAGGTGCGTTACAACAGATGATAGCTACTTCAGCATTCCCCTAAGCCTAAACTCGATCTATTTACCATTATGTATCCTCCCGAGGCCTTCGGGATCTTGACCAGTTATACCAACACATCCCAAAACACATTACAAACTTAGTCGAGGCCTCAAATCACGCCAAACAACATCGAAACAACGAATCGACGATTGAAATCCTTCTTTAGCTTTTCGAACATTGACGAACGCGTCTAAATTATATCAAAACATTTTGTATTGAAGCCAATCTGTGAGCACAAATGGTAAATCACAATACAAACCTATTTTAAGGCTCGAAATCCCAAACAGACATCGATAACACCAAAGTCAACATCAAACCTAACTTGAGAAATTCTTAAGCCTTCAAAATGCCAACTTTCCATATTAAGCATTGAAATTCTCCCGAGTGATCCAATCCACAACCCGAACATACACCCAAGTCCAAAATGCTCATACGAACTTATTGGAACCTTCAATTCTTGATTCCAAGGTCGTTTACTCAAAAGTCGAACCTAAGTGTATTCTTCGTACATAAAGCTTCCAAAATTAGAATTTTCTTCTTAGATTAGCTCCAAACTTCCTGAAATTCAGTTCTGACAAAATTCACAAGTCATAATACCTTTGGTGAAGCTACTCAAGGCCTCAAACTACTAAACGATGTGATGGAGTTCAAAACAACCACTCGGGTCGTTATAAGTACTAAGTGTAATTTCAGTATTTTCAGACCTGACATAACTTCATTTGCTATTTCTTGATTTGTGTGCATGGTTTGTATCACTTTTCTAAAATATTTAACGTAAATTTTTAGTGAAAAGGTAATTTTTGACTTAAAATAATGTTTTGGTTGACCACGGTCATCAATTTTCGTACACGACCTCGAATTGGTATTTTGATGATTCTAGTAGTATCGTATTATATTTTTGGACTTTTACGCATGTGTGTTTGGGGTCCCTAGTGATCCGCGCGCATTTCGATACATTATGTGAAATTTGGCCAAAAGTTGAGTTTTAAGTTGAAATCTTGAGTTTTGATGATCGATTATTGTTATTTGATGTTATTTTGATGACTTGAGGTACCGAGCAAATTCATATGATGATATTATACTTGTGTGGATATTTGATTTGGAGCTCGAGGGCCTTGGGAATGTTTTATATGTGTTTTGGGAAGTTTTGGAATTGCTTGTAGCAGCAGTTGCCGATGTGGTTCCGTAGATCTTGCATTAGCAAGGTCTAGCTCTAACTTGCGAGATTGCTTTTGTGGTCAATTGATAACATATGCGATAAAGACGTTGGGCAGGGAGTCCTCGCATCTACAAGTACATGTTCACTTTTGCGGATGTTGGACATTCGTATTTGTTACTCCCGAGCATTTAGTACACTTCGCAAATGCGAAGCACTATCCACTTTTGCGAAGGTGGGATCTTCCCATTTGCGACAAAATATGTTGCATTTGCAACAACAGCGGGTCTAATGAACTCATCGCATTTGCGACCAGTGTATCGCATTTGTGGATACCACAATGCGATGCTGGGTAATAGATTGGGAAATCAGGAGTTAGCTCATTTTACACTATATTTCAACCCTATATACTCTAGAGGCAATTAGTTTGAGAGATATTCGTCCAAAAATCATCAGTAAGAAACTTTAACTAGTTTTCAATCAATTTCCATTACAATTCATGAATTTGTATCATTAAATTTATGAATTTCGTGGTACAAATTAGGAGTTTTAGAATGATTATATGAATTTCAGGTTTAGAACTCATATTGAGTTCGGATTTCGAAACTAATCACATAAATGGGCATGGAGGTGAATGGGTAATCGGATTTTGTTCCGAATTTTGGATTTCGACCAAGCGGACGCGAGATTACTTTTTTGGCTTTATTAAAAATGATCAAAATTGAACCTCTTTTATTCTAGGGTAGTTTCTAAATCTTATTTAGAATTGTTTAGACGACATTTGGGTAGATTCGGTTGGTTTGGAGGCTTGTTCGAAAGGAAAAGTCGTGGTTGATTATTGATTTGGTTATGGAAATAAGTAAATGTCGTGTTACGTTTCAATTGAGGGAATTAGGACTTGCTAATATAATGTTTTACGTGAATTATGTTTGGGGAAGGCATATATGCGAGGTGACATGTGTATATGCGTTGTCATGGGGTAAAGCACGCGGGTTGGGCTATTCACCCATATATCTTTATTTATTCAATGTTACATCTTGTTAGATTCTTTGACTGCTACATGACCTTATTTGTTATCCATGCCTTACTTGTTATATGTCATTTGGTTGTTATATGTTTCAATTTATTCATTTCTTGCTCAATGTATGCTTACTTTCTATATGTTCCCACTTGTATTAAGTGTATATCTCACTGCTTCATGTCTTTACTTTACCCTGTTATCATTACGTTAGTTGTTGCACTTTATTATGTTATATCTGGTTGTGTTAGTACTTTATCTATTATTTTATTAATGAATTATCGAGGTATGCGAATATCAAGTATTGGCTTTTCCTTGTTTATTCTTGTAGTTCATTGATGTTCTATATCATTAGTACCTTTGTGTTCAAATTAGGGAATTTGTTTGTGTTGAGCTATTCATGTTAGTGAGTTGATATTGGCAACGGGTTGCACGCAACTACAATATTGAATTTAATTCGTAATGGGAACATGTTGCACACGACAATATTGGTATAATATTGGGCCCAGGTTTTACGTTGCAACAGATACTGTGATAATGTTGTATTGGGTTGTGCGCTACAAAAAATATTATGATTTGTTGTAATTGTTTGTAGTTGTAGTGGTCAATTTTTATATTGTGATATGAGGTTATGAGATGATATTATTCCGGGGCCCTATATTAGTTGACCTTCGAGTCCGTTCTTTCTAGTTTACTTGCTTTCTCTATATTTATGTTATATATTATTATTATTTATACATGTATATATTGAGTGTCTTGTCATAGCCTCGTCACTACTTCGTCGAGGCTAGGTTCGACACATATAGAGTACATCGGGTCGATTGTACTAATATTACACTTCTACACTTCTTGTGTAGAACCCGGTGTTGGTCCTAGCGGATAATAGAGGAGAATGGTCGGATCCAACTCATTTAGGAAACTTGAGGTAGAGCTGCACAATGTTTGCATTCCTTGAAGTCCCATTATGTCTTGTTTTACTGTTTATCTAGTTTCAAATAGTTGTATTTCATTTCAGACCATATTTTTCGTTATCTAGTTGCTCATGTAATTGTGACTCCATATTTCGGAAATTATTATAGACAATGTTACTTATGCATGTATTCACGTATTTCAGAGTTTAACAATCGTTAAAACTGTTAAAAATTTGTTGATTCTTTAGCTAACCTTAGCTTTTCTAGAAAGTGGATGTTAGGCGCCATCACTACTCCATGGTTAGGATTTTGGGTCGTGGCAAGTTGGTATCAGAGCACTCGGTTTGCTAGGTCTCATAGGTCATGAGCAAGCTTAGTAAAATCTGAAGGATCGGTACAGAGACATTTGTACTTGTCTCTAGAGGCTATATGGCTTTAGCAAATTTCTCTTATTTCTTATGCTATCCTGCGACTTTATACTATCGCTGATGTTTGAATCATTTTGTTCATGTTCCCTCACGTATGGCGAGGACTCGTACAACATCCACAGCCGAGCAGGACCTAGAGCTCAAGGTTGTAGCCACTACCAGCCTAGAGCCCGTGCAACAACACTTATTGTAGAGCCTCAAATCGAGTAGGGGGGGGGGATCTTGTTTCCATTACACCAGTTGGACCAGATCAGGTCCCCGAGGGGTTCATTGCCACCCCCGTACTTTAGGATGCTCTAACGTGCCTTGTTGATCTTATGGAGGGTGTAGCCTAGGCCGGTGTATTTCTTGTAGCAGCAACCGTCTCTTAGGCTAGGGGAGGAGCCTAGACTCACGCTACCCACACTCCAGAGTAAGTGGCTCATGGATATCTGACTCTAGTAGTTCCAGCAGTTGGAGCAATCTAGCTTGTTATTGCTACACAGTTCAGGGAAGGTGTCGCGATGACATCAGAAGCACTGAAGAGGTTGGAAAGATTCACTAAGCTATTTCCTATTCATTTTGGTGGTACACAATATGAGAACCCTCAGGATTTCTTAGACCGTTGCCATAAGATACTGCACAACATGAGTATAGTGGAGTCCGACGCAGTCGACTTTGCGGTGTTTCGTATGACTTTTTATGGCAAGAGATAGTGGCAGGAGTATGTTCGGGGTAGGCACACAAGTTCACCTCCACTCACTTGTGATTAGTTCTCACACCTATTTTAGGAGAAGTTCATCCCCTTCACTTAGAGCGATTATCTATGCACCCAATTTGAGTGCCTATAGCAGGGTGGCATGACTATTTCCCAATATGAGACCAGGTTTATGGATCTATCATGCCATGGCGCTATCCTGGTCCATATTGAGATCCTATGTAAGGACCCATAAAATTTCTTGTTTAAGATAACGCCTGAATAGGTCCCCGAGTGGTTATAACTGTACAGATCCTTAAAATTGACCTATTTTGAATAAAAGCACCCCGAAAGTTGAAAGATGTAATTTTCCAGAAGCTGGGCGTTATGCGACGCACTATGCGATTGCATAACGGGTATGCGGACCGCATAATGGTCGCATACCTGGGCAGGAAACTGCCCAAATTGAAGACAACTATGCGGTCCAGAATGCGATCGCATTCTGGTTATGCGGGCCGCATAGTTGTCGCATTCTTTCCCATTAGTTATTGGTGAGGGAGGTTATGCGACGCACTATGCGATCAAATAACGTGTATGCGGACCACATAGTGGTCGCATACCTGCACACTGTGTTTTTAAAGTTTGGCCCATCTTGAGGGCCATTCTGCGATCGGTCTACGGACCACATGTCAGGAATGCGATCGCATTCTTGACCGCATTCTTGACCGCATTCCTGTGTCGGGCTCCTAATTTTTCTAATTTTAAAACCCGACCCCCAGTTCATTAAAATACCCCACCCTTTCATTTTAACAAGTCTTCTGAACAAAATAGAGAGAAGGAAAGGGGAGTTCTTGAGAGAGAAAGTGTTTCTTCCACCAAAGTGATTTTCAAAGTCCCTCAGGCCTGATATTTTGAGTAATTTCCTTCTTCCTCATTCTAGCAGGTAAGGGTTCCCAACCCTTTTTCCATTAATTTTCTGATTTTAAACAAAGGCAGGATTTGCATGGATTGATTCTTGAAAATATTAACTAAGACCTTGCATGCATGTTTAATAATGGTGTTAATCTAGTAAGAAGGAGTGGGTTGGGGTAAATTTCACAAAGACGGGGTTGGTAATCTAATGGGGTCACATAGTGTTTGGAAAAATGCTTAATAGAGTCCGAATTGTATGCATGATTTCCAATTCTGAGTGAACATGTTTACTTGTGAACTAGATTGACGGTACTAGTCGGTTCGGTGATTTGTGAGTAAAAGTTAAAAAGGGATTTCGACTCCAGGTATGTATGGCTAACTTTAACCCTTGTAAAATCCCTCTTGTTGTGGCAAGCATACGGTATGTGTACTTATATGAAAAAACGTGAATTGACTGTCTAGTTGATTGCCACCCCACTGTGTTAGATGAGATTTTGAATTGTGACTTGGCATGCCTACCTTATTATGTGCAAAGATGGTAGTTGTTTATAGTTATTGATATGAAGCATTGTAAATAAGTTGAACGGTTATGGAAACACCTTGTGCATAAATTGCTGCTTGATGAAAGTTTGGGGTGCCTCGAGCCTAATTAAATGAATTGTTAAATGTGAATTTGTGATCCTTGAAAAGAATGCCATTGTGATGAAATTGTTTGGTGTTGTTGTTGAATTTGTGATCCTTGAAGGGAAGGCCCTTGTGATGAAATAGTTTGGTGTTGTTGTTGAATTTGTGTCCCTTGAAAGGAAGGTTCTTGTGGTTAAATTATTTGGTGGTGTTGTTATGAAATATGAATTGTCAGGTGGGATCGGGCTGCGCGCCGCAACACGAAGTAATAATGTGTGGGTTGTGGTGATAAGGGTGGCCGAGGTAATAAGGGTGTAAATGTGATCATTATCATTATTGATATGAAATTGATGAAATTTTTGAATATGGTGGTGTTGGAAAGGAAGAAGGGGAAATTGGGAAATTGTTGACTTTGGTTGTTTCTTCCGTGTGCATTGATTGTTGGTTCTATTACTGTCTTATATATGTGTATTGTTTGATTGTACTTGGGATAAAGTTTGTTCATACATACTAGTACTATTCCACAGTACTAACGTTCCTTTTGCCGGGGGCGCTACATCTTTTATATGGATGTAGGTGGTTCCATAGCTGGTAGCTCAGCCCGTCGTTAGTGGTACCTCCTCTTCATCTCTTCAGCAGTTGTGGTGAGCCCCTCTTCTCCTCGGGGCCGTGTGTGGACTATACCACCCTCTTTTGCTTATGTTGTAAAGGTATAGCCGGGGCCTTGTTACCGTCAAGTTATGTAAAATCCCTAGTATCCGTAGAGGCTCTGTAGACATGATGTGGGTGTATACATAGGTATTTTTGGGTAGTAACAGTACGTACTCGGAACCGTGGATCATGTTGGAAAGTTATGTATGCTTGTATATCAATCGTTGAAATGCTAAAAGAGGAAAAATGGAATTATGTTGTAAGATGTACCTTGAATCTAAATTCGGCTAACTCACATGAAATAATGTATGTTATGAACATGGGGTAATACGTTGGGTAGGAAATGCAATCAAGGCCCGCTTGACTAGGTTCATCCGGTTAGGCGCCGGTCTCGTCCCTCGATTTTTGGGGCGTGACATCCTACTTCAAAAAATCATATTTCTCTATCCCGATTTCGTATAAATAAAGGTTTAAAGACCTTCTTTTTTGGTATGAGATAGGTCCCAAAATGACAACATAAAACTTACCATTTTAAATTTCTCAATACGGCTCGTGACAAGGCAAATCTTATCTTTATTTTTCTATAAGTTACATCCAATTACTCCTAAGCATTGTATTTATACCAATCTTATAGAGCCATAATATGAATTTACACTCATTTAAATCATGATTAACAAGTCTCATATTTGTTATGCGTCACGATGGGACGTAAAGGATTTAACAATCTTCCCCCATAGAAACATTCTTCCTCGAATGTTAAACTTCAAGAGATCTGTAGAAATTTTGGTAGAGTCTCCTTTGTAAATGTACTACTACTAACCTTTCACGTAGCAAACCCAATAATACAAATCCACACGGGGCGACAATCATCAATAACACCAATGGCCTCACATGACCAATGACAATAACTAACATATAAATTCAGTATCATATACGCAACTGAAGGCTGTTATGTCTCAGTCTGATCCTCCCCTGGAAGCCCAAACAAGTGAGGATACCTAAACTTCATGTCTTCTTCAGATTCCCAAGTCATCTCCTCCACATCCTTGTTTCTCCAAAGTACTTTAACCAAAGCTACATCTATTTTTAAAGATCTTATTTTCGAGCTTACATCAATTGACTTACAATGAACTCTTATATAACCTATCCATAACAGATACAATCAACCATAAAAATATTAACATTACTTCACCGTCCATAACCAAGGAACAATTTGTCCTTGAGATTGTCCGGTATTTAAACTCCAGAATTCAGGAATCTCCATACTCGTTCTCAGCTCCAACACTCAAATGACTGACACATCCGACATACACAATCTTTTGAAGACAAATACTCCAATTAATCTTTCATGCCACGTAGCAGAATCTTAATATCATGTGTCAACAACAAGGTGATTACTGTAATACCAGTCAACCATCTGCAAGTCAAAACACAATGCTTCTTCTGAAATGCACACCATTCTCTAGTGATACCAAATAATGCCAACACTCATCTAAACATCTGAAACTGTCCACGCTGCCTAGAACTGTTGACCTCCGCTTGAAAATTGAACGACAACCTTGTACATGCAATCTCAATCCCACACGGTGCACCGTATCTATCATACTATAATATAAAAAATAGAAGAATCTCATTATCAACACAATATGTGCAGAAGTGTAGTGTGAGTACATAAAAACATGCAATTAATAAGTATCTAGTTTTACCTCAAATAATTAGTGACAAATGGTTGACTTCTACACTTACTAGTGGGAAATATAAATAAAGTACAAGATTATTTAATAGGTATAAGATACAACATCAATGATGGAATAAGAGGCAATAATTAAATGACAATTTATCAAAACAACAATTACAATTCCCTAAATAACATATAATAATATTTACAAGTAAAGGCTCAACATGTATTTATAAATCATCGAATCATGAAAGACATATCAAGTGTAATCAGAGTTCGAGTGACAACACACAGAAGTTATACCGAGGTCGTACGGCCCGATCCATTATATACTCTACCGAGGTTGTTTCCCCTAATATATATATATATATATATATATATATATTACCGAGGCCTTCGACCAGATCCATATGAATAGGGAAATTCATCGAACTTCGAATTTCATAGTTACAATTCTGAGATAAGCCTATGAAAGAATATAATTCCAGTCAGTAGTTAAATTGTCACGCCCGAAACCTGGGGAGGCGTGGCTGGCACCTGGTGCGGTGCTGGCCCGATCGAACCACTATGTAACTCATTTTTTTCCTATAACTATCATGGGCCAGCATTGCCACAACTTACAATGTATAATTATAAGTGGGAAACACTATATCACTGAACCATTTTTCTTAAAAAATTAATACATATGGGTCGTTAAGGCCTCTGACATACTATACCAAATGAACCTCGTTCTACAAAGATTCTAAGATTATTTGACATCAAATGGGACAGGGTACTGGCCTACCCATGAGTCTTTAGCAAAATTTTGACACAATGACTCATAGACTCGGCTACACTCCGAATGAGTTAGAGTCTTACCGATCCTTCACTGAAGCCAATCTCCTCTACTATAAGGGATCGTCAAACTGATTATCTTTACTTGCAGGCATGAATGCAACGTCCCCAACAAAAGTACGTCAGTACGAAAAATGTACTGAGTATGTAAGGTGGAACTGAAACATAATAGTAAGTCAACATTAATTAAAGACGTATACGAGTCAACCTGAATCTTTGAAGTGCCACCTTATATGCAAACTTATTATACACACACACACACACACACACATATATATATATATATATACACAATGCTTCTCTTTGAGATTATTTCTATTATCCATATTGTATGATGCATGGACTGCCCGACCGGCCGTATCACGTTGGTAAATACATAACTTCTTGATCGGTCGTGGCTCGATGGAAAATGTGAAACTGCCCAACCGGCCGTAGCTCGGTGGTAAATGAATATGCATGACTACCCAACCGATGGCAAATAATGATACATAACTGCCAAACGGGTGGTAACTGCCCGAACAGCCGTAGCCCGGTGGTCAATGCATGACTTCCCGACTGGCCGTAGCACGGTGGTAAATGAATATGCATGAAGATGCATGTATTACTATATTATAAACATTAACATTTTTATCAAATACATCAATAGGGAACTAGATACATACTTAGAAATGCTTGAATATCACTTTACAGGAATGAATGACATAGACATCCTTAACTACTAAAAGTAGAACCACTTATGGAATATCATTATTTTTACGTATCGTTTCTTGGATCATGGAAAAAGAAAGAAGGATTAGCCTTAACATACATGTAGGATATCTTCCTTATTACTCAACCAAGCTCAACATAACTTCTTTCATCTGCAACAAGTGAAATGATATTGTTGTTAACATATAATGTCGTACAAACGAATTTGGCTAGTCGTATGACTTAAGCAAAATCGGGCAGCAACTTCCCTATTTTGAATACAACCCAAAGACCACTAAGGGTCATCAACAGACAAACAACAACAACTATAACCAACAATAGAAACAACAACGATATGATCTAGTATGCGTTTCAGATACGATACGAGTCGATCCTCGATGGACTTTCCCTTATCAGGGAACTCTTTCCGGGCACCTTGCGATCGGTCCAAGGGAAAGGCCAAATCTGGGGAGGAGTCGCTCACATCAATGACCTAGGGCAGTATGATCAAGGCTTCCCCTCAAGGATCCTCAGGATTAGACGCCTCCACACCCAAGTGCGTATCTGCTTGAGGAAAGTCCTCGCCGACGTCCAACCCGGGAACGTTGTCCGTCTTATCCCCAAAAATGTCCTCGCTTTCAGATCGGTCAGCTGTCGCGTCAAAATCTGGCCCGGTCATTTCCGGTTCAACGTCTGTCGGCTCAGCTAAATGCGGGGTGGATAGGTTTTCTTTCCCTCGAGTGCAACCTCAAGATCATCTCATTCTCCACCACCAGTCCGGGGACCCTCACAGACCATAGGAGCCGAGGCCACCAAGTGAACTAGGGATCTCTTCACTCTGGCTTTCTTTGATTTTTAAGATTCAGACGGCGATCCCTTTATTCTCTTCTTCTCTTTAACAAAATTTGGGGTATTTACCTCCGCGAGCAGCGCCTCTATCATCACAGAGGCCTCTCCAAGGCCTGCATAAATACAAAAAGAATAACCATCGGGTAATGGATATGATTAGTGATGCCTCTCCAGAAAATACATTTACCCTAAGAGGAAGGTATTACCGTGATTCTTTGCCTCCCATCAGCCCACTGACAGATTGCGCCACACGCGCCTGACATATGGACAGAACGAGTCTAGCTGACGGATCTAATTCAAGAGACTCTTGACCAAGCCAGGATACTCGGAAATGGTTGCGATAGTGATAGAAGACATTTCGTGCGGTGATCAAATAACATCGAGAGAAAAAGCACATGGTTTGTATGTGCACCTACATTTCATGTTCCACCTCTCGGGGAATGATGTCCTTTCCGCCGGGATCAGATCCATAGTCCTAATTCGGACAAAGCGACTCATCCATCCTCTCTCCGTAATTTCATCGTTTTAGGCAAAAAAAGTCCCTCGAAGCTCGGCGTTGAAGTTTGATCAGGACACCTCGATAAAGTCAGGGGCTATACATTATGATCAGATGATCGAGGGTGAAAGGCATTCCCTCAACCATGTTAGTGAAATACTTGATCATGTATTCAATGCGCCAGAATGACAGATGTATCTAACCAAGAGTCACTTGGTACCGACTGCAGAAGTCTAGAATAACCAGGTCTATTGGGGGCGACGATGGTCCCACCGGACCGGGGGTGAATGGGTAAGTATACATGCTAAGGAAGCCAGCCTCATGCATTGTAATATCTTCCTCCCAGGAATGGATCTTCACCAACACCGAGCTCCCCCACCGACAATCTATTTTTATCTTCCTGATATCTGAGATCAAACAGATATACCGGGACATAGGCTCGCATCTCCTTGGCCTCAAAGACGACTTGTCAACATTGAAATCGGAGGATATCACGCATTCCATTCGTGAGAAACATTGGAGCAAGTATTCTCCATTCCTTTTTTTAGACTTGCGAGAAAAAGAAGAAGGAAAGATTTGGTGATAAAGAAAATGCCGGAAAAGGGGTAGGAAAGAATCTCTTAAGGTCTTGAAGGCACAATAGGAGAGAAGAAGTGGGGAGAGGCATATTTATAAAGGGTCGCTACGTGGAAAGTCGGAAGGTGATTAATTGTTGTCATCAATGCAGGATTTCCTCGACAGCCATGTGAACACGGTCCTGTGGGTTCCTCACCATCTCGGTAGACGTGTCGTGCAATGCGGATGGCGCAATGGTGGAAATACTAAAGGATAATGAATTCAAAACTCTTCTTGTCTCTACACTCCAAGAAACGCGAGGACTATCAGTGTACAACTAAAATTGAGATGGCCAATTTTATGTTCATTGTGACATTCACTAGCTTATTTGCATAAGGTCCCAAGTACGGCCCGAGGTCCGACCTCGAGCCTCCCTTGCATTAGGCCTCGATGTAGTGTGAGCTCGGGGTTGGTATGAGGAAACGACATGAAGATTGATGCAGACAATTGTGTAACAAAGTACTAGTCCGTACTTAGACATTAACTAGCCGAATTAGTCGAGATCCTTGTAATAAACGTCAATGTACTATATTAGGATTCTCCTTCTTATATAAAAGGGATCCTAGACATTTTGTAACACATACATTATTAAATACAAGACGCAAGAACATTCTCTACTTTGCTTTAACATTCTCTATTTCTCTCTAGTAGCTCATTTACTCACATTTATTGCATTCTATTAATTGTTCTTCATTTATAGCTCATTATTAATCATAAATTGCACATTCTGAAACTTATAAGTCTGTTATAGCTTCATCGACCATACGACATTGGCTCCGAACCTTGGACTCCAGAACTCTCGAGGCCAGCATCGAATCTTCGAGTTAAGGCGTTCTTGTATGCCCTTCTTCGGTTTTCTAACTATTTTTCTCTATTCTATCCTAACACACTTAGCATAAACTACCTAATAACTGGTACTAAGATAAATCGCATATTTTTAGAATAACTTAACAAAATATAATAGTAGATACCATTTTCCAGGTTAACACTATTAGAGTAACTACCCAACCCAATATGTAAAGGTTCCTAAAATTCACCCCGGGCCCACTTGAACTGGAAACATTTCATAGATAAATGTTACCCAAAACCTCAGGAACACAAATATATAATCTTTACCCGATTCCATAACTATTTTCAAGGCCTATGTAAAGACCCGTAAAATTTCATGCTTAAAATAATGCCCGAATAAGTCCCCGAGTTTTTATCTCTGTGGAAATTCTTAAAACGGACCTTGATTTTGTAAAAAAATACCCCGGGATTTGAAAGAACTTATTTTTTCCAGAAATTTGGGTGTTATGCGACGCACTATGCGATCGCATAACGTGTATACGGACCGCATACACGGGAAGATCACTACCTAGCTGAAGGGGTATTATGCGACGCACAATGCGATCGCATAACGTGTATGCGGACCGCATAGTGGTCGCATACTCGGGCATAATGTTTTCAAAATTTGGCCCACCTAGGGGCCATTCTACGGTTCAAAATGCGGACCGCATGTCAGGAATGCGATCGCATTCATGACCACATATTCGATACGGTATGTTAATTTTCTAAATTTTTATACCCCACCCCAGTTTCATTTAACCCCTGCCCCCTTTAATTTTAACTAGTTTCTGAACAAAATAGAGAGAAGTAAGAGTGGGTTCTAGAGAGAGAAGTCCTCATCTTCCCCAAATTGATCCTCCATCACTACCCAGGCTTGGAAGTTTATCAAGTAGTAATCATCTTCTTCATCATAAGAGGTAAGCCATCACCCTATTTTCTCAAATTCCAGGGATTTAACTAAGAATAAAACACACATAGGTTGGTTCTTGGGGATGAAAGTTGGGACCTTGCATGCATGTGAATAATCTTCCATAACCTAACAAAGGGAAGCAAGTAGAGTAATCTTTCACAAAAAAGGATTAGTCAACCTAAGGGATCACATAGTGTTTGATCAAATGCTCAAATGAACTCGAGACTCCTAATTCTAAGGTAAATATGTTGCATTGTGAACTAGATTGACGGTGCAAGGCGGTTCGGTGAATTGCAATAGAAATAAAAAAAAGGGGGAAACTCAACTCCAGGTATGTATGGCTAACTTTAATCTTTGTAAAATCACTTGTGGTGTTCGAGCATACGGTACGTGTATTTTTATGAATATATGTAACTGGTTGTCCGAATTATGTTGAAGCGTGAAGTGTACTATTTGTCTGTCTTTAGTTGATCCCCACACTACCATGCTCTTTAAAACGGTGCTAGGAGGATAGTGAATCCAAGAGTATGAATGTATATGCTAAAGGCTATGTAAAGAAACTGTATTCTTATTGCTGAAGTTTTATGTGATTGAACTATGATTTGTCATCGTTGATATGAGATGTGATTGTTTGGTGGGATCGGGTTGCGCGCCGCAACATGGGAGATAAGGGTGATATGTGAGAAGTGATAAGGGTGTGATTGTGATTGTCAGGTAGGATCGGGTTGCACGCCGCAATAGTTGTCAGGTGGGATCGGGTTGCACGCCGCAACAGAAACACAACAAATGATTGTGATTGTCAGGTGGGATCAGGTCGCGCGCCGCAATGGAAGAAATAAGGGTGAAATGTGAGAAGGGACAAGGGTGGAATTGAGATTGTGATTATGATGAAGTGAAAATTGTGGAACTTCCATTGTGTATCTTTCTATGTCTTGTGTGGTGATTTGTGTGACTCTTTGTCTGTCTCTTGCCTATGCATTACCGAGTTTACTTAGAGTAAAGTTTGTTCATACATACTAGTACAATTCAAATGTATTGACGTCCCTTTGCCGGGGGCGCTACATTCTTGTGATGATTATAGGTTGTTCTATAGCAGGTACTCCAGCCCACCGACAGTAGTGCCTCCTCTACGTCCTATCAGCTGATTTGGTGAGCCCCTCTCCTCTTGGGGCTCAGTGTTGTTCATGCCACCTTTTCTTGCGGATTTACATTTTGGTATTTGTGTAAGGTATAGCCAAGCCTTGTTACCGGCAAGTATTATATATAACTCCTTCATACTCTTAGAGGCTCCGTAGACAGGAAGTGTGGGTTATGTACTTATGTATTTTGTGCAGTATGACTTGTAGACCACGTAAAGTAAAACGGTGTGTTATGTATATTTTGTAAGTATTGTACTACATGTTGGTAATGACAGAATTCTATGGTTAAATTTCAAATTGTAAGAATGCGTCTTAATTACAGTTGAATAATGTACATCGGAAATCTCGGGTAATGCGTGGGAGGGAAAAAGGAATCCAGGTTCGCTTGACTGGGGCTACCGGTCGAGTGCCGGTCATGTCCCTTGGTTTTTGGGGTGTGACAAACTTGGTATTAGAGCCTAAGGTTTTAAAAGAGTCCTAGGATGTCTCGGAGCAGTGTCTAGTAGACCCCTTCTTATCGGTGTGTTGTCGACCACATCTATAATTAGGGGGCTACACGGACATTAAGGAAATTACTCTTTTTATTGTTATTCTATATCGTGCGGTGTGGTGGAGAGTGAAAGTGTCCTTGTCTAATTCGTGCTTTGTTCCGAATTTTTTTTTCCAGTAATGGCACCAAAGAAGAGAGCTCGACTCGGCCTTGAGGCCAATGCCACCCCAAGTGTGGCTGTGAATCATGTACCTGGTAGTGCGGGTGAGAGTGACTCCTCGGCCTTGAATTTGCCGGACCCTTCTATTCCCGATCAGAGCATTGCTGTTGCTGCAGCGGCGGAGGGTGCTGCAATCTCTCCCGCTAACATTCCTGATCCCTCTACGGTTCCAGCTTCCGGCCCCGGTACGTCCGATGGGGACCTCAGAGGAGCTATTCATATGTTAACTCAGTTGGTGGCCGCTCACGCCCAAAGATCTCATGCTACAACTGCGTCCTCCAACGGACAGGGAGATTCCGCCGGCTCCAGAGTCAACCAGTTTCTGCGGTTGGCCCCTCCAGACTTCTCAAGTACGGATCCAGAGGCCGATCCGCAGAATTTTCTTGATGAGATGTGCAAGACCCTTCGGGTGATGAAGGCTACAGGGACAGAGGGGGTTGATTTAGCTTCGTACAGGCTGAGGGGAGCAGCATTTTCCTGGTTCGAGATGTGGGAGGTTCCCGTGGAGAGGGAAGTCCTCCGGCTAGATGGAGCGAGTTCGTGGATGCGTTCATGGATCACTTTTTGCCTGCCGAGACTGTGGCAGCCCGTGCTACTGAGTTTAAGGTCCTCAAGCAGGGAAGTATGAGTGTTTGGGAGTACCACATGGAGTTCGTAAGGTTGTCCAAGTATTCTCCCCAGTTGGTGTCGACCATGGATGCTCGAGTTCGACGATTTGTTCAGGGTCTCAGTCCTTTGGTTGTGAATGAGGCTGCTACAGCGGCTTTGTACTTGTACATGAACTATGGGAAGATTCTGGGATTCGCCCAGGCTACGGAGGCTAGAAAGTTGAAGATACGGGCAGGCAGAGAGAGTAGCAGCAGGGCCCAGTCAGTGGGTCACTCAGGGAGCGCAGTTTCAGGGGGGAGACCAGTTCAGGGGAGGGGACCATCAGGGCCATCCCAGTTTTATGCTCAGTCTTCAGCTAGTGCACCGCCATCCATGCTCCGTTATCAGCCGAATAGCCACTGGAGATCAGGGTCCGACAGTAGGAGACCCCAATAGTCAGGTCGTCCCGGAGGAAGGTTCCAGCAGCAGGGAAGGGCTCTATGCCTTCAGTGCGGAGGGGACTGAGGCTTGTTATTTGGATCGCCCGATATGCTACAGGTGTGGGGTGAGGGGTCATCTTCAGGGGGATTGCCGTGCGCCCAGCCAGGGCATGGGTAGGGGGTTTTCCCAGTCATCCGGTTCTTCAGCCGCCACATCTTCAGTGCGTTTCCAGCTCCAGCAGGACGTGGTGTAATTAGGGGTGGGGCTCGTGGTAGAGGCGGACCCAGTCGGTTCTATGCTTTGAGTGGTCGCCAGAACGCAGAGGCTTCTCCAGATGTTGTCACAGGTACTCTGAATGTTCAAGCACTTGATTGCTATGCTCTTATTGATCCGGGGTCCTCCTTGTCCTATGTTACCCCGTTTATTGCTTCAAGTTTTGGGATAGAACCCGAACAACTTCATGAGCCGTTCTCTGTATCAAATCCAGTTGGTGATTCTATTACAGCAGCGCAAGTCTATAAGAGTTGTGTTGTCACGTTATGTGGTCGCGTTACCACGGCCAATCTTATTGAGCTTGAGATGGTAGATTTTGATATTATTATGAGAATGGACTGGCTTTATTCGTGCTTTGCTAAGCTCGACTGCCGAACGAGAGTCATGAGACTCGAGTTTCCTAATGAGCCGGTTATTGAGTGGAGGGGAAATGGTGTGGTGCCGAAAGGTAGGTTTATCTCCTGCCTTAAGGCCTCGAAGATGATTAAGAAGGGGTGTATCTATCATTTGGTCCGGGTCGCGGACACCGCTTCAGAAGTGTCGGCCCCCGAGTCCGTGTCAGTTGTGGATGAGTTTCTTGAAGTATTTCCGGACGAGCTTCCAGGGATTCCGCCAGATAGAGAGATTGATTTTGGGATTGATGTACTACCAGATACGCAGCCAATATCTATTCCACCATACAGAATGGCGCCAGCAGAGTTAAGGGAGTTAAAGGAGTAGTTGAAGGATTTACTGGATAAGGGGTTCATTTGGACGAGTGTCTCGCCGTGGGGTGCTCCAGTTCTTTTTGTTAGAAAGAAGGATGGGTCGCTTCGGATGTGTATTGATTATTGGCAGCTCAACAAAGTCACTATAAAAAAACATGTATCCATTGCCTCGAATAGATGATTTGTTTGATCAATTGCAAGTGGCGAGGTTGTTCTCCAAAATTGATTTACGGTCTGGGTATCATCAATTGAAGATCAGGGAGCAGGATATTCCTAAGACCGCCTTCATGACTCGTTATGGTCATTTTGAATTTCTGGTAATGTCCTTTGGGCTNCCTCAGAGCAGTCCTATAGACTCTTCGTCATCACCACCTATATGCTAAATTTTTCGAAATGTGAGTTTTGGCTAGAATTAGTTGCGTTTTTGGGTCATGTTGTTTCCAGAGAAGGAATTCAGGTTGATCCCCAAAAGATCGCAGTAGTGAAAGATTGGCCTAGACCAACGACCCCGACGGAGGTTCGCAGTTTCTTGGGTCTAGCTGGGTATTATCGGAGGTTTGTGGAGGGATTCTCTACCCTCTCCTCCCCATTGACTAAATTGATGCAGAAAGCAGTGAAATTCCAGTGGTCCGACGCTTGTGAGAAAGGTTTTCAGGAGTTGAAGTCGAGATTGACTTCGGCACCGGTATTGACCCTTCCAGAAGGTATATACGAATTTGTGGTTTATTGCGATGCTTCAAGGGTTGGTTTGGGGTGTGTGTTGATGCAACATGGGAAGTTCATAGCGTATGCTTTAAGGCAACTCAAGAATCACAAGAAGAATTATCCGACGCATGATTTGGAGCTCGCGGCTGTGGTGTTTGCATTAACATTTTGGCGGCATTATCTTTATGGAGTCCACGTGGATGGCTCATTTGGAAGCGGATCAGAGGCCCTTGGCTCAGGAGGCTTATCAATTGGCCAGTTTGGGGGTTTGTCTTTCGACCTCAGGCAAAGGGGAAGTTATGGTGCATAATGGGGCGGAATCGTCACTTGTAGCGGAAGTCAAGGAGAAGCAGTTTATTGATCCAACATTGGCACAGTTGAAGGAGGCAGTTCTGAATGGCAAGATTTCGTCACTTTCACTCGGCAGCAATGATGGAGTGTTGCGATGTCAAGGTAGGCTATGTGCTCCAGATGTAGATAATCTTCGGGGAAGGGTAATGGCGGAGGCTCATAGCTCCCAGTATTCTGTGCACCCAGGTTATACGAAAATGTATTATGATTTCTGGGAAATTTATTGGTGGAGCGGTATGAAGAGGGATGTGGCGGACCATGTATCCAAATGTTCGAATTGTCAACAGGTGAAGGTCGAGCATCAGAGACCCGGTGGGTTAACCCAGCTTGTGGAAATACCGACGTGGAAGTGGGAAATGATTAATATGGATTTCGTGGTAGGGTTACCTCGCACTCATCACAAGTTCAACTCGATTTGGGTGATAGTGGATCGACTCACGAAATCAGCTCACTTTTTGCCAGTCAAGTCCACCGACACAGCGGAACGGGGTATGCCCAATTGTACATCAAGGAGATAGTTAGACTTCATGGCACTCCAGTTTCTATTATCTTAGATCGAGGGGCCCAGTTTACAATTAAATTTTGGCGGAAATTTCAGCAAGGTGTGGGTACTTAGGTAAATCTCAGCACGACTTTCCATCCACAGACTGACGGTCAGGCAGAGCGGACTATTCAGACGCTCGAAGATATGCTACGGGCTTGTGTTTTAGACTTCAAGGGTAATTGGGATGATCATTTGCCGCTTGTCGAGTTTGCTTATAATAACAACTTCCATGCTAGTATCCGAATGGCCCCGTTTGAGGCATTGTACGGAAAGAGATGTAGATCTCCGATCGGATGGTTCGAGATTGGTGAAGAAGAATTGTTAGGACCAGATCTTGTGCACCAAGCTATGGAAAAAGTTAGAGTCATTCAAGAGAGGATGAAAACTGCTCAGAGTCGTCAAAAATCCTATGCGGACGTTCGTAAAAGAGAATTGTATTTTCAGGTAGATGATTGGGTTTTCTTAAAGGTGTCCCCCATGAAGGGAGTGATGCGGTTTGGGAAGAAAGGGAAGTTGAGCCCTAGGTACGTCAGGCCATATCGAATTGCTCAATGGATAGGACGGGTGGCTTATAGGTTAGAATTGCCCCATGAAATGTCATTAGTGCACCCAGTGTTCCATGTGTCTATGTTGAAGAAGGTGGTTGGAGACCCATCGGCCATCGTGCCAGTTGGGACTATTGAGTTTAATGAAGAGCTATCATACGAAGAGGCCCCGATTGCTATTTTTGATAGGCAAGTCTGTAGATTGAGAAACAAAGAGATTGCTTCTGTTAAAGTGTTGTGGATAAGTCAACGAGTCGAGGAAGCCACGTGGGAAGTGGAGAAAGAAATGAAAGAAAAATACCCCCATCTGTTTGAGCAAATGTAGTAGTGATCGTGCGAATTATGGTTCCAAGGCAATTTAATGTTGTAATCAGATTCGTGCAAAGGCACCCCATTTTTTTCTTTCCTCTCCTGATTGCCTTACTGTTGTAACGTCCCAATGCGTGATAAAACTGTATACAAAGTCGTTAAATAGGCGGTGTGCCACCTTTAAAGCAAATAAAAGCTTCGTGAAACAAATGTGCTAAGTAAGTGATTAATGGTAGTGTAGATTGGTAATGGTTAAAAGAATTGACTATGATCTATTGAGGTGATTGAATTGTATGGGGCGCACTGAAATGGCCCAAAGTTATGTGCAAATTTTGTGCCACTAATTGAATCTTATGCCAATTTGTGATGAAAAGAGGATGAGTTATATGTATTTGTCATGGTGATTGGATATGTGCAAGTGTTGAGGTAATGAATGGCATACCAGTTGCAGGGATAACAAAATAAATTGTGTAATGATGCTTGGAAATGTGTTCCGGGGGCTCTCTGTCAGGTGGATAGGTCTAAATACAAAGGAGACTCTGGCGAAAGTTTCTGAAAATACTGGAGTTAGTGTAAATTGGGAAGTTTGCATATCATGTTTTCAAAAACCAAATGATTTCCAAAATCCTCATTCGAGGGCGAATGATTTTTAAAGGGGGGAGAATGTAAAGACCCGTAAAATTTCTTGCTTAAAATAGTGCCCGAATAAGTCCCTGAGTTTTTATCTCAGTGGAAATTCTTAAAACGGACCTTGATTTTGTAAAAAAATACCCCAGGATTTGAAAGAACTTAATTTTTCCAGAAATTTGGGTGTTATGCGACGCACTATGCGATCGCATAATGTGTATGCGGATCGCATAGTGGCCGCATACACGGGCAGATGACTGCCTAGCTGAAGGGGTGTTATGCGACGCACTATGCGATCGCATAATGTGTATGCGGATCGCATAGTGGCCGCATACACGGGCAGATGACTGCCTAGCTGAAGGGGTGTTATGCGACGCACAATGCAATCGCATAACGTGTATAGGACCGCATAGTGGTCGCATACTCGGGCGGAATGTTTTCAAAACTTGGCCCACCTGGGAGCCATTCTGCGGTCCAATATGCGTACTGCATGTCAGGAATGCGATCGCATTCCTTATCGCATATTCGATACGGTCTGTTAATTTTCTAAATTTTTATACCCGACCCCAGTTTCATTAAACCCCTGTCCCCTTTCATTTTAACTAGTTTCTGAACAAAATAGAGAGAAGTAAGAGTGGGTTATAGAGAGAGAAGTCCTCATCTTCCCCAAATTGGTCCTCCATCTCTAACCAGGCTTGGAAGTTTATCAAGTAGTAGTCATCTTCTTCATCATAACAGGTAAGCCTTCATCCTATTTTCTCAAATTCCAGGGATTTAACTAAGAATAAAACACACATAGGTTGGTTCTTGGGGATGAAAGTTGGGACCTTGCATGTATGTCAATAATCTTCCATAACCTAACAAAGGGAAGTAAGTAGAGTAATCTTTCACAAAAAAAGGATTAGTCAACCTAAGGGATCACATAGTGTTTGATAAAATGCTCAAATGAACTCGAGACTCCTAATTATAAGGTAAATATGTTGCATTGTGAACTAGATTGATGGTACTAGGAGGTTTGGTGAATTACAATAGAAAAAAGGAAGGGGGAAACTCAACTCCAGGTATGTATGGCTAACTTTAATCTTTGTAAAATCACTTGTTCGAGCATACGGTACGTGTATTGTTATGAATATGTGTAACTGGTTGTCTGAATTATGTTGAAGCGTGAAGTGTACTACTTGTCTGTCTTTAGTTGATCGCCACACTACCATGCTCTGTAAAACAGTTCTAGGAGGATAATGAATCCAAGAGTATGAATGTATATGCTACAGGCTATGTAAAGAAACTGTATTCTTATTACTGAAGTTTTCTGTGATTGAACTGTGATTTGTCATCGTTGATATGAGATGTGATTGTTTGGTAGGATCGGGTTGCGCGCCGCAATATGGGAGATAAGGGTGATATGTGAGAAGTGATAAGGGTGTGATTGTGATTGTCAGGTGGGATCGGGTTGCACGCCGCAACAGTTGTCAGGTGGGATCGGGTTGCACATCACTACAGTTGTCAGGTGGGATCGTGTTGCACGCCGCAATAGTTGTCAGGTGGGATCGGGTTGCACGCCGCAACAGAAACACAACAAATGATTGTGATTGTCAGGTGGGATCGGGTTGCGCGCCGCAACAGAAGAAATAAGGGTGAAATGTGAGAAGGGACAAGGGTGGAATNAGTGATTTGTGTGACTCTCTCTCTGTCTCTTGCTTGTGCATTATAGAGTTTACTTAGAGTAAAGTTTGTTCATACATACCAGTACAATTCAAATGTACTGACGTCCCTTTGCCGGGGGCGCTACATTCTTGTGATGATTGTAGGTGGTTCTGTAGCAGGTACTCCAGCCCACCGACAGTAGTGCCTCCTCTACGTTCTATCAGCTGATTTGGTGAGCCCCTCTCCTCTCGGGGCCCAATGTGGTTCATGCCACCTTTTCTTCTGGATTTACATTTTGGTATTTGTGTAAGGTATAGCCGGAGCCTTGTTACCAGCAAGTATTATATATAACTCCTTCGTACTCTTAGAGGCTCCGTAGACAAGAAGTGTGGGTTATGTACTTTTGTATTTTGGGCAGTATGACTTGTAGACCACGTAAAGTAAAATGGTGTGTTATGTATATTTTGTAAGTATTGTACTACATGTTGGTATTGACATAATTCTATGGTTAAATTTCAAATTGTAAGAATGCGTCTTAATTATAGTTGAATAATGTACATCGGAAATTTCGGGTAATGCGTGAGAGGGAAAAAGGAATCCATGTCCGCTTGACTGGGGCTACCCGGTCGAGTGCCGGTCGTGTCCCTTAGTTTTTGGGGCGTGACAACCTAATCTCCTTTTTTATCAAAGTCTAGGGTTTTCAAAGAAAATTCTAATATTCCAACAATTTAAATGTTATAATCTAGCAATAATTTATGTATTAAACTCACATTATGTAGAAATCACTTACCTCCAATAGCTAGGTGAAATTCCTCTCTACAAAGCTCCAAAACCGGCTAACAAATGAGAGAAATGAACAAAAAGATCAAAATCCCGACCTTAAAAGAGTCTCTTCCCAGTTGCGATTGTAAAGGTAAAGCCTGCTCATGCACTGAAACTCTACTTCATGAATGCGACAAGGTCCTCTTTATCGCAAAGGCTAGACAAGCCCAAGCCTCACGAACGCGGCCTGCCCTTCGCGAACGCGAAGAGAAATGACCCATAGACCTCTGGCCCCGTATTCCCTTGGATGCGAACGCGACTAGGCAATTTCGAAAGCGAAGGGAAAAAGTACCCAGTCCCCAAATCATTGATAATGAATGCGAGGGTCCTTCAACGTTCGTGTAGAAGGAAACTAGAACAAGCACACTAGCAGTTATGGACTTAGCTTCGGGCGGTCCGAAACGCACCTGAGACCCTGTCCAAATGCATCAACAAGTCCATGACAGTAATACAGAGTTGCTGGAAACCTCATAACACATAAAGCACCATCGAAACTAAGAATCATACCCCAAAAAAAATTGAATCAACTTATAAACTTCAAACTTCTAAACTAGCTCCGAACGCGCCGAATCACACATAGGCTACTCAAAAAGACACAAAATTTTTTGTACAAGTCATAAATAACCATACAGACCTATTTCGAGGCTAGGAATCCCAAACAAGCCTTGATAACACTAAAGTATACTCCAAACCAAATTGAAAGAACTAGAAAATTTTCAACGAACCAACTATACAGTAATCATCAAAATTCTCCCGCATCACTTAAAATCTAAATCGAACACACGTCGAAATCCAAAATCATCCTAAAAAACTATTAGGACTATCAAATAGCGGTTTCAATGTCGTTTTTTCAAAATATTGACTCAAGTCCAACATGGCCATCATAGGCCCACTATTAATGAACTAATTATTCTGATTTCAACACGAACCTTTCCAAACCTAAACAAACAACCCCTACAAGTCATAAAACAGTAAAAGCACATACGAGATGTCTTAATTAAGGGATCGTTGATTTAGAAAGGAAAACGACCGATAGGGTTATTGTATTCTCCACCTCTTAAACAAACTTTTATCCTCGAACAGGTCTAAAATCATACCTGGAGTGCTTAATTGTAAAGACCCGTAAAATTTCTAACTAAAAGCGATGCTCGGATAGGCCCCCATATTGATATACTGTAGAAATTCTTAAAAAGGACCCCTTTCGAGTGAAAAGTACCCCAGGACTTAAAAGATAGAATTTTCCAGAATTGCGCAAATCTACGGTCCACTATGCGATCGCAGATCATGTATGCAAACCATATAGTGGTCACATACCTGGACAATTTCTGTCAATTTTGAGGACAGCTATGCAGCCCATAATGCGATCACATTCCATGAAATGCGGGCCGCATAGTTGTCGTATTCATGCACCTATATTTCTGCAGAGGGAGTTATGAGGCGCACTATGCGATCGCATAACAAGTATGCGGACCGCATATGTCATGCCCCAAAATCGAGGGACAAGACCGGCGCCTAACCGGATGAACCCAGTTAAGCGCACCTGGATTGCTTTTTCTACCTAACGCATTACCCCGTGTTCACAATACACATTGTTTTGTATGAATTAGCCAATTTAGAAGGTCACTCATACCAATTGCTCGGCAAGAAACTCATACCAAATGCTCGGACACCAACAAGGTGACTCTACGAATATTAAAGTTAGCCATACATACCTCGAGTCGAAATTCCCCTTCAATATCTATCACAATTCACCGAACCGTCTAGCACCGTCAATCTAGTTTACAATGCGACACATTTACCTTAGAATTAGAAATCTTGAATTCATTTGAGCATTTTATCAAACACCATGTGGTCTCTTAACTTAACTAAACCCTTTTTAGTGAAAGATTACTTTAACTAGATTCCCTTTTCTAGGTTATGGAA
>ML264592.1:0-69125 GCA_005239495.1 Nicotiana undulata
GTCCCAGCTCTTTTTTGCTCCAGTTTAGCCCAGTTCCTTCTTGTCTTTAATACTCCGTCTGGGCCTCATATTAATGGACATAAGGACAAGCCCAAGTAGCCTAGCCGAGATCCCTTTACCTTTAAATGTGGCCCAACCATAAATCTCGTATATCTGTAATAAGCCACTGACTTTGTCATTTCATTTACCTTCTCTTCACTTTCCAATTCCGTCTTGCCCTAGCTTGTTCCTCCTGCCTTTCACGACCATGACGATTCTGCTCCTTTTAGCTGGTAAGAGTCTCAATTTTAGCTCAGTACTTTGTTATTGTTTCCATTTCCTCACCTCATTGTTTCTTCGAATTTCGTCTCTTACTAGCGTTAGCTGCTTCCCATTGATTTCCTATTCCTCACTCTCTAGCACTAACTTCTTGTTATGTTTGATGGTCCCAAATTGCCGCACAGCTGGTCGTCAATCTGAGCTCCGTGGCAGTCCCTTAGCGATGCATCGAAGCTGGTAATCTCTCCTTCTGCGTTTATTTCTCTTAATCTTGTTCAGTTTAGTTATTTCCTCACTGATTTGGTTCTCCTTGTTCCTTCACTCACTTGCCCTAGCTTCTCCTCACTGATTTCCATGGCTGCGACTCACTCGAACAGGTGAGTAACTCAAATTGAGTTTATATGATTCATTTCTTGTCTGTCTTATAGTTTCCTTTTTCCTCACTGAATTGTGTCGTTCAATTTCCTGGTTTTTAGGGTGAATGCAGCCTTGCATAAATGTGGGTGTTATCCCCAACTTTATGCATTTCTGTATTCACCCATTTGTTTCTGCAATTCCACCTTGATGTAGGCCCTGCGGAGACAAGGTTGTGATGAAATCTTTGAGTTCTATATGTTGTCCCTTCCACATGTATTGTTTTTTCCTCACTTCTTTGTTTTAGCCTTTTCCCTTGAGTGTTGTATGTTGTTTGATTCCTATTTTTGCTCTCCTTCTTTTTGCATGTCCCTTTTTCTCCCCCTATGGACTGCTTCTCCACCCTTAGGGGTCGTAATTGGAGACAATTTATGTTTTCTGAATTGATACCTGCAAAAGAGAAGCCATTGTTGGTATAAAAAGGGACCTCCATGTACTCCTCAGTATTGATTTGTACATGAAGGTCCTGTTTTTGTGTGCTACGTTTATTTCTCCTTTCTCCTTCCAGTTTTTTGCCTATTTCGTTTTGACATTCTAGGCAATGTTTTTCTTCTCTTTGTTATTTCCTTTTTCCTTGCTTGCATGCTTATTTTCTCCATTTGTTCTCCTGCCTATTTCTGTTAGACTTTCTAGGCAATGTCTCCTGTTTTTTAATTGTTTTCTTGCTCCTGTCTTGCTTCCCTTCCTTCCACCATCTGAGTGTCCATCTTATGCTGGTTTACTTATTGTATTGTGTTGTAGTTTCTCCTGTTTTGTTAATTCCTGTGCACCTGCCTGGATCCCTGTATGCCCCTCTTTCTCCTTGTTTCCTTTCCTGTGCATCTTCAATCTCCTTTTGTTTCTTTTACTATTCCTGTTATGCTGCCCATTTCTCTTTGGCATTCTGAGCAGTTGTTTCCTCCTTTTTAGGCTCTCCTGATTCCATTACTATCTTGTATCTGTTTGTAGTGTAGTTATAATTCTCTCCCACCTCCATTATGTAGCCCAATTCTATTAAACTTTTTGGGCCTTTTCCTTCTATCTTCTCCAATGGTCCATATGTTCCATGATGCGTAGTTGTTTCCTGTCCCTATTTCCCTTCCTTTGGATTGAATGTAAAACATTAATACCACCAAAGAAAGGAGTATTAGGATACAGTAAATCAACTTTGCTAAGGTACCTGCAAAAAAGCAAACTTTGTTATTGAAAAATCTGTTAACCATGCTCTTTTCTTTACAAATTTGAGCATTGTTGTTTAGGTATTTGTTAGTACTCCTACTCCATCTATATCTCCTTCCTTCTCATGTCATCCTCTTGCTACTTTTACTCTCAGGTGTGGACATTGCAACTTATCATCATTGAGGATTCTCCTGCCCATTAAGTCTAGATCCCAGAACATATGGCACTCTATATCACCATTATCAAGTGCATAGTTTGACAAATGGTCTGCCAGTCTATTTCCTTCTCTATAAATGTGTGTCACCCTTAGTGTACAACCTTCTTTCAGTCTCCAAATCTCCTCAACTTGATCAAGTATGCTCCATGGTGGTTTCCAGGTTCCTTCCACTTCATTTTTAATCTGCAATGAGTCTGTTTGTAACCATATTTGTCTGTAGTTCATTTCTGTACTCATTCTTAGGGCTTCTACTATAGCTGTAGCTTCTGCCTCATTATTAGACCCTTCATCTATCTGCTTCCCACTAGCATATATCAAATCTCCTTTAGAATCTCTCAAACAGACTCCAATAGAGCTTCTTCCTGGATTCCCTCTACTAGCCCCATCAGTGTTCAACTTTATCCACCCCTCCTGAGGAAATTTCCACATTACCTTATCATATTTCAGCTTTGGAGTGAAGTTCTGCAACACACTTAGAATGTCTTTCCATCTGTGAGGTACTCTTAGGCCAGGTTTTATGATTTGAACCAAAGCTTGGATTGTTGATGAGACTTGGTAGATAACTCTGTTGACAGAAACAACCTCTCCATGTTTCCAACTATTCCTCCTCTTCCATAGTTCCCATACAATGCATGCTGGCAAGGTTTGCATGATAGGTTTTATCCTTGGCAATACCTGAGCAGTCCAACAACTAGTGATAGCCTGATGTAGTGATATACCCTCCATTCTAATACCTGCCCTAGCTAGGAAAAAATTCCACACTGTTGATGCTGCTCTGGATATGTAGAACAAATGAGTCAGGGTCTCCTCCTTTGGTTTTGCACAACACCAACACCTAGAAGACATGAAATATCCTAGCCTTCTCATGAAATCATCTAGAGGCAATTTTGCTTTCCACAACTTCCACATGAAGAAGGAAATTTTGAATGGTAGCCCTTTCACCCATATCTTCTCATATGCCAATCTCCTGTGGTCCCTTCTTATCAAATAATCCCAAGCTGTTTTGACAGTAAATTGTCCTCTTGTGTCCAGCATCCAGATGGGGGTATCAAGTGTATTAGGATGAACTGAAGGTGGAACATGATCAATTATATGTTGTGCTAAGTCTTCTGGTAGAGCATCATATAACCTACCTGCATCCCATGCATTATTTTCTACCATCTCCCACACATTGTGTATATCCTCATCAATTCCAAAGCCATTAGGAACCAGGAAGTATAATGCTCCAAGTCCAGTCCAATTGTCAAACCACAATAGTGCTGAACCCATTTTAGGCTTCCACAATATCTAATGCTCTATAATGTCTCTGCACTCTATCATTTTCCTCCAAACATGTGATCCTCTTCTCCATGGGACAATGACTGAGTTTAATTTCTTGCAATATTTCTGACTCATAAATGAACTCCACAAGCTTGGCTGAGTTCTGAATTTCCACCACAGTTTGCAGAATAAATCTTTTGCCACATCATGTAGAGATATGAATCCTATACCACCTTCCTCAGTTGGCATACACATGTTTGACCAGGATGACCAATGTCTTGATATGCCTCCAATGTTGCTGCTCCAGAAAAATTGAGCAAAATTTTTATGTAGCTTGTTGATGACATTATTAGGAGGGTTCACTGCAGATAGCAGATGAATAGGCATACTCTGTAGTACACTTTTGATGAGTACTGCCCTTCCTCCTATAGACAACAACTTCCCTTTCTATGCCTGTAGTTTATCCATAACTTTTGTGATTAGCCCTTGATAATAGTCAGCTTTTCTACTGGCATAAAAAATAGGACAGCCTAAATGTGTAAAAGGGAACTCCTGTCTTGATATACCAGTCACTCTTTCCACCCCATTCACTACTGTCTCATCAGTCAAGTGGTGTAAGTAGACTGCAGATTTGCTTTTGTTCACCAATTGTCCTGATGCAGCCTCATATGCCCCAAGTACTCTCATAACCATACTTAAAGATATTGGATCAGCAGAACTGAAGATTATAGTGTCATATGCATAGGCCAAATGATTAATCTTTGGGCTTCACTTAGGTAATCCAAATCCTCTGAATGTTCTGTCCTAATGCAATTAGTTCAAACCTCTAGACAAAGCTTCAGCAACCAATATAAACAGACTAGGAGACAAAGGATCACCTTGTTTTACCCCCCTTGTAGACCTAAAAAATCCATGTGGTTGCCCATTCACTAGAATGGAATACCAATTGTTTGCTATCAAATCATATATCAGCCCAATAAAACCTTCTTCAAAGCCTATTTTCCTCAAGATTTTGGTAAGAAACAACCATGATAACCTGTCATAGGCCTTGGCCATGTCCAATTTGATGACCACATTTGAGCCTGCTCTAATTCTCAGCCTCATATCTGCAATGATCTCTTGTGTTAGTAGTACATTCTCCACAATACTCCTTCCTTTCACAAAGCCAGCCTGCTCTTCAGAAATCAGCCCAAGAAGTAGACCAACTAGTCTATCATGANAAAACCATGTTGTATATATATCTTCTTCTACTATGTCCCAACAACTATGAAAGAAAGCCCCAGTGAATCCGTCAGGTCCTCCTGTCGAGTCTCCATTTAGTCCAAATACTGCAAGCTTAACCTCCTGTTTTGTGGGTATTGACATCAGTTTCTCATTATGTGTGGTATCAACCATTGTAGGCACACAATCAAGTATTTTGAAATCAGTTGGTACTACCCTTTCTGTAAAATGTTCCTTATAATATTTAACAGCCTCCTCAACAATTATTTCTTCCTCGTCAATCCATTGACCCATGTTGTTTTGTATTCTGTTCAACTTGAGTCTCTTTCTTCTTCCATTGACTAGCGCATGAAAAAACTTAGTATTTCGATCACCATCTTTGAACCATGCCATATCAGCTTTTTGTTTCCAAAATTGTTCTTCTATAGCCAAATATTTAATGATTTCTGCCTGAACTTTTTGCAATCTTAGCCTATTCATTTGAGTTGGAGATGCCTCAAATTCCCTTTCATGGACTAGTACTATTTCTTCTAGGCTTGCTATTTTCTGAAAAATATCTCCATATGTTGCCTTGCTCCAAGCTGGCAAGGCTTTCTTGAGTTTCTTCAGTTTGTGGTTGAACAGAACAAATGGACTAGCACAAAATTCTACTGACCAGTTTTGCTTGACAACCTCTTTGAAAGTTGCATTCTTCACCCATAAGTTTAAAAACTTAAAAGGCTTCTTAATTATTTTAGCTTCTATGTCACATTTCAGCAGCATAGGACAATGATCAGAGCCTATTTTGGACAGATGAGTGATTTCAAGTCCAGGGAAGGTTTGCTGTAACTCCATATTACCAAAACATCTGTCTAACCTTTTAAAAATACAATCCTCATCAGATCTTCCATTCCACCATGTGAATATACTCCCTTTGAAACCCAAGTCTGTTAGGTTACTTGTGTTGATGCAATGTCTGAAATCATCTACTTCATTCAGAGAAACAGGTAGTCCCCCAAACTTTTCCTCCTCATCCCAAATCACATTGAAATCTCCCCCCACAAGCCATGGTAGGTTCATATCTGATGCCAGGTAGTATAAAGAGTCCCACAATTCTATTCTTTCAATGGCATCACACTTGGCATACACCAATGTGAGCATAAGTTCAACATGAGTGTCAGTATGAAATAGTTTAAGAGTCAGTTGTTGCACTAAGTTATACACAATTGTTACCTCATACACCTCATCAATGAAAGCCCATATCTTGTTTGACACATTCACAATAGCCTGTGCTAGACCAATCCTCCTCCTGTATCTTTCTGCTTTGTGGGATTGTTGCATAGGTTCTAGGATTCCAATGAATTCAAAGTGCTGTTGTCTGTGCATGGTAGTAAGTCTCTCAAAAGCCTGCATAGTATTGACAGACCTGATATTCCATATTAGAGCATCCATTTATTGATTTTGAGTTTTGGATAGTGTCCTTCTAGTTTGAACCCCACCAGTTGGGGCAATTGCTGCTTCCTTGTTATGCTTTTTCTTTGTTTTAGCTGCTGATCTGCCCCTTTCCATATGTCTAGGTGACAGATCACCCTCCCTAGCCACATTAAGAAAGTTCTGGGCAGATGACTCTTCATCCATGTCCCTATTTACCTGATGTTCATGTATGTTAGCATCTTCTTCACCTCCTACTTGATCTGTATTTTGCTGTGATTTGCCAACTGTTTGTTCTCCTGTGTTGCCCACAATTTGCATCTGCTTATTTGAAAATTCAATTTGTATTGCAGTAGGTATTATGTTGTCCACAGTTGTATCCCCTGTTGTCATATTTCTGGATTGATCACAACTCTCATCAGTTTGTTCCAGGCCATCCTGAATGGGTTCAGTCTCTATTTGTGTTGCTGCTGTTCCACCAGGATCAATAGGGTCTCCAGGATCAATTGGCATATCTCCATTCAGCACGTCTACACTTTGTTGTACCTGGACATGGCTGGTCTCTGGAGCAGTTAGCATGAGTATACCATCTGATTGCTTTCCCTTGATGGCATCATTTACATTTGTATCGTCCTCATTGTTTGTATCTCCTTAATTTTCTTCCTTACTTTGCATCTCATCAGGTATGACTCCTTCCTCAGGATCCACTTCTGTCTGGTCATGCCATAGCCTACCTCCTGTCCATTTTACTATTTCCCTATTCTGAAACATTTCAAAATCTGGATCTTCAACATGTTCATTATTGTCATTCTTTTCCAATGCTTCCATAACTCCAGTGTATTGTGATGGTACCTCTTGGCATGAAGTGTTAAGAGTCACCATATTATCTTTGAAGGTCCTTTGTACCCAATGTATAGTAGACTCCTTAGGTTGTTTCTCAGCCACACTTTTGTCATTATTTCTGCTATCATCAGGTTTTGCAGTCTTCAAGTTAGGAATTTGTTTATCTATAGGAGTTGTTGAGTTTAAACTTCTTCCATTGTTATTCTGATTTCCTTTTTGCCCCTTGTTTCTTTTTTCTGCTACAGGGGATGTAGGTTGAAAGGATGTTGCTGCTGTATTCAAGTTTGACTCACGTAGTCCATGAATTTGCACACTACTATGTTCCACAATTACAAGCTGGTTGTTTTCCTGATTCTCAGCAGCTGTATCTTCAAGCAAAGCAAATTGGTTTGTGGTTTGGACTTGCTGAGGTACTACTGCTTTTTGTAAACCAGTTGGGACTATCTCCTTGCCTGTTTTGTTTCCATCATCTACCTGTTTCCCTTTGCCCCTGTTATCCCTCACTTCTAGCCATTGTTTTCCTACATTCCCTACTACCCTCCCACTAGATAGAATCCTAATAGGGGCTGCTTGATTATTGTCTCCAGTTGGTTCCTTTCTTGCATTCTCTTTGGGCTGCTGTTCTACATTGTTGTTAGCCATTAATTCAGGGTGTAGTCTTCTGCACTCCCGTATATCATGCCCTTGCAATTTGCACTCTCTACAGTATTTGGGCAGGTAGTCATATTTAATAGTTATCCACTCAGTTTTAACATTGCTTGTAGCCACACTTCTTATATCCATTCTTATTTTCTTTGGCAGGTCAGCTAACAGGTCCACCAAAACTTTCACACGAGCACAGTTGGGCCTTGTTTTGTTGATCGTATCCATGTCTAAATCCAATGGTTTACCAACTGCAGAAGCTAAGGAGAACAGGGCCTCTTTGACGAAAAAGGTTGGTAGAAGATTGGGGAATGATATCCAAGCCATAACTCTTGAAGTATCTTCATCGGGCTTGAAATTGGCATCATAGATCATAGTCCTCATCTGGTAGTCTTTACTATATTTGTCTTTAATGTAATAAACAATCTTAGAAGTGAATTGTATGAAATCCTACCATAAAGATAGCCTGACCAATATGTGGCGGTCACGTAGGTACCCTATATTGCATTCTCCATTTATTCCACATTGTATTGGAATAACTCTACGCAGTTCATTAAGTTCTGGCCATCCATAGGAGAATTTACATACCACAGCATACTATAAACCCTCAAACACATTCATCCTATCGACTTCTATATCTGTAAACTCGACAAGGGGCTGTCCTTGTAAATATGTAGCTGAGAGAAAGTTGATAGGGTGAACAACAGTGATACGATCTTGCATGGCTGCCAGACCTGTCGTGGGTTTGACAGCTTTCGCGTAATCCATTGGTGGCGCAATATTTTCCTAGGGCGTGGGGGGCTGGGCAGTAGCGGGGAGGGGCTGGGGGACAGCCCAGCCACAGGAGGTGGCTGGCTGCCGCTGGTCGTGGCCATAACTGGCCAGAAATTTTAGGATTTTTTTTTTGGAGAGAGAAGAGAGCGTTTTTTAATCAACCCATTATATTTTGTTAAATTCATATCGTTGTTGGGACATTCCTTGACCATTTTTTTTTTATAGTGCTCTCATTTTTCATGTAGTGGTTCATTCGGCTCTTGCTTGAATTCCAATATCTCATCTCGAAGTGTAGCCATGTGCCGGGAGAGAAAAACATAGCAATGAACTTCTCCTCCAACTCATCCCAAATGTAAATTGAATGGTTCGACAATTGTTTCAACCAATCTAAAGCTTTTCCCTGAAGAGAGAAGGGAAAAAGCCTTAGCCTTAATGCTTCATAGGAAACATTAGTTTGCTTGCTCCCCCAACATGTATCCACAAAGCCCTTCAAATGTTTATAAGAATTTTTAGTTGGAGCACCTGTGAAGAAACCCCGTTTCTCAAGCAAAGTGAGCATCATATTGGTTATTTGGAAGTTTCCCACCCTAATACGGGGAGGGACTATAGCACTAGCATAACCTTTATTGGGAAATATTCGGTGTGGAGACGCTCGTGGTGGAGATGGGGTGGAATGCGCACATTGTCATGAGGTACCCGGCCTCTCTGATTGGCTTTTGGCTCATGAGGTACCTCCTCTACTTGTTCTTCCTCGCCGTCCAATTCCCTCAAAAGCAAATTTCGAGCTCATTGTTCGCCATAGTTGTACCTAGAATTTCTTAAACAAATAGTAACACGGAAGGAAAAGAAGATATTCCAAAAACACACTCAAAGATATAGCTAACATCGCTTTAACTCCCAGGCAATGGTGCAAAAAATCTATCCACGTCCAATCCGCACTCAATAGTGAGTGAAAACCGTAGTTGGAAGAATAATACACAACAAGAGTCGGGGTCGATTTTCATAGGGAGTTTAATATGAGTGTTAGAGGTATACACTTGGCGAGAGCAAATGAAATAACTAAATTGTCCAAACAAAGGATTTTGTTTTCTACTTCTAAATTATCACTAATAATTATAAACTAACAAGAAGAAATTAGAAAGCGAATGATTGTTTTTGTTGTTTTTACCAAATGGTTCAAAAGCCTAGGGATGAGACATTCACCTAGGTGTTTGCCTAATGGGGTAAGTACGTTAATACTTTTTTTGTTGATCTGGGTGTATTATAGCTCTCAACTCTATGTTACCCACTCAATACATCTCGGTCATAGAGTGATTTTGCCCAATTTGACTTTCTCAAGACCGAATTGGTACCAATCTAAATAGTTGATATGAGCTCAAGGACATTCCCTCTCTCTAGTTCAGTCCCTTTAATTAAGCTAATCAAATCCATAATTAGCCCAATTCCTTGTTAGTCAAGCCTTCCTAGACTAGGTTCCTCTTTCTCAAGTAAAGACCAAGTCAAAAAGGCATGAATCAATGTTTGCAACCATTAATACTAAAATTAAAGCATAAATAAGGCTAGATAATCAACACCCAATCATAAACAAGTATTAAATTAAATACCCATAAGGTTTACACACTAGTGTTGGGTCACAACCCTAGTAAGAGTCTAGCTACTAATAATAGAAAATGAAGAAAACAAAGAAGACATACTAATTAAACTCATAATCTAAAAGCAAAATGATAAAATATGTTGTTTTAATCCCAGCATAATCAAAAATTTCCTAAAATAGCAAAATACAACGACTACAGCTGCTCAAACTTCAAAACCTGACCTAAATATGTGATTCTCGTCTATTTATAGTGGCCAAAAATTCGTTGACAAAAATAATCCTCGGGAGGTTCTGCGGCCGCATAATTCCATGTGCGGTCCGCACATTGCTTCAGCTTGCAGGCAGTTGGAATCTCCAGCTACACAATTTGGTCTGTAACTGCAATGTAGCTTCTGCGGTCGCATAATTCTTGTGCGTTCCGCACTTCAGGAAAGGCTTCAAGTCATGGTCACTTACACACACTCTGAACTTTTGACTTCTCTGTTAGTGCGGACCCTGTTCTGCGGCCGCACAACTCATGTGCGGCTCGCACATATACTTGAAGTCTTCTAGGCTTCTTCTCTAGTTTTGTGGCCGCAGAGGGAATTCGGCAGTCCGCACTTTCTTCTGCGGCCGCAGAAATACCTCCGCGGACCGCACTTCTTATGTCCTGCGCCCCTTCTTGCCTAGTGAGTCGGGATACTCTTTTTTTAGTCGGAATTCTTCATGAGAGCCCAAACTTCCAATATTACTGCAATTAACAAATTTTTATTAGTTTTGGAAATATAAATCAATACTTTCGTACTAGAAAGAAGTAAAAAGGTGCTAATAAGTGGTCAAAATCCACACTTATCAATAGCCCCTTCGACCTCCCCCACTCTTATGCATCTACAATACCAAAATCACATTGTCGCTCCGAGTGCTCCAAATCGCCTAACACAATGCTCCAATCTCCCTCTTCATTCAAGAGTTTTTGGAAGTAAGACTTCCATCTTCGCTGAATTTGTGCCTCCTCCAACAAAACTCTACCTTCCTCGTCTTTTATGCACCTTACTTGGTCTAGATCACGGGCCTTCCGTTCTCTCACTTTGGCCAGCCTGTACAGCTTCTGGTCTCCGCCTTTGTCTCCAAGCTCTTCATATAAACGACCGAACACCAGGGTCTTAGCTACAATAATCGCTAACTTCGCCTCCTTATTAGCTTTCTTATACAATTACTTTCTCTTTTCATGATGTAGAAAAAAAATATTTTTTTTGTTCACAAAATAAATACTTTCTTTTCATGTTATAGAAAAAGCATTTTCTTTTAATTTCATATAAAATTATTTTCCTAAAAAAAATTCGACTCTCTAACCAAACACTAGAATATATTTTAAGGAAAAAGTTTTCACTTACCAACCAAACATGGTTTCCGAAGGAAAATATTTTTCTTCTTTCCAAACACACGCTTAGAAGCTTTAAAGTGCAATTGCTATTCATAGGTCAGTTAGGGATAATATCATGGGTTGATTTGGGCTACTGAAAATAAATAGGTTTAGTGGGTTGTTTCCAAACTTAGCCCATCAATAAATTAGCTCATGCACAACCCATTAAAACTTGTGGGTCAAATGAGTTTTGGCGACTTTTACCACCCCTACAACTAATACATGTTTGCTTGCGGATTTAGTATACTAGTACGAGGTTCATCTAAACCTAGTACTTTTGAAGCGGAACATAAGTTTTCATTAAAAATTCACTAAAATTATAACAAATAATAGATATGAATTCATAACTTTAAACATATAATGAGTTCAATGGTAAAAATCTTAAAGTTGAACCCATAGCGCTTAAATCTTGGATCCAACTCTGTTTTCAAGTTTCAAACATCTAACTTCCATATTATCCGATTTCTCCATCCTTTACTTGAGAATCAGTCTTTATACATATAAATATTATTTTAAAAGGCTTTTCTAGGAGTCGCTTTGAGGCTTGCCCTGGGGTAGGGTGTTGATACCCAATGTTTCCTCATATTTTCAAATATACACACACACACACACACACACACACACACACACACACTCAAAATAGTGCATATGCATCTTCATTTGATTTATAAACACACACAAGTATTCTCATAATTTTTTCATAATTTTAAAAGGCTTTAAAATTTAGATGATTATGATGATTTAATCATCTAAATTTATCATTTATATCAATATGAGGTTTTAAATATTTCCAGTGTATTTCTTATAATTACATTTGTATTTTTTTTTTGTGGCTAAATTACATATTTTTGCAATAATAGCCCATATGCATACATAATTACATTATTTATGCACTAATTGATTTTTTAGATTTTTATAATGTTAAGTAATTATTTTTAATCATTTTCAGGCACAAATGATATTTTTGTTATTTATTTATTACTTTTATAAATTATTTATTTGATTAAAATTGGGTATTTAAAATCTAGCCCTAAGTCCCTCCTATTTTCGGACCTAAAAATAACCAGACCTCAGCCCAAATTACCCCAAACCTTAGCCTAATTACCCCAAGCCCAACACCAGCAACAAACTACCCTTACTCGTTTAATTGACCCGCCCCACTTTCTTTTAAAATCCTGGTCGTTGATCTCTAAGATCAACGACCCATAATCAACCGACCCTTTTTAATTACCTAAATCCTAACCCTAATACCTATTCCCCCTTTACCCACCACAATTGAATCCTCTCCCATCTTCTTCTACGAACCCTAGCCGCCGTACCACTCAACCTCTCCAAATTCGGCCCTAAAATGGAACCAATCGTTGATTCACCTGCCTTATTGATCTCCTCTCAGTACTGGTTACTCGTATGTGGTGTTACCTAGTTTCTTGCCTAACATAAAAAGCAAATCTCATCAAAATCGAACCAAATCGGTTCGAATCCTTGATTTCTATTATTATTCTATCTATGTTCATCATTTGTTCTTTGTAAGTACGAATATTTTCTATATCTGTTGATGACTCTTACCTACCCTAAATTAGGATTTCAGACCTCTTTCAATCGAACCAAAATGGGTTCGATTCTCTGATTTTAAGTGATATTCTGTCTATATTCGTCCTATTATGTGTGGTGTTTGATTTTATTATACCGATTTTATACTTTCCCTAAAATTAGTTTGAGACTTTTCCCTTTTCCTTACTGATTCTGATTGCATGTAATGAATCTTTCCTTTATCGTGCTTGATTGATGATTTTCCTTATTTGGATGTTAATTTCTACTACTATATAAACCCCCCCTCATTCCCCTTTAAAAAAGAGACTTGAATCGCTTATATTTACTAAAAAACTGAAGTTATAGCTCTTTGTTCTCTAAATACTCTTGTTCTATATTCTGATTCCTGGCCGATTGAAATCCAAGGCCAGCAATTCTGGGTTCTTGATACTGTGGACTTTGTTCTTTCTTATTTTCGCTTAGCTGGTGAGTTCCTGAACTTTTATCACTTCATTCTTATTTATCTCTCATTTACATATGTTTACTGTAACGACCCGACCTGTCATTTTGCTTTTTAGAACCTCGTACCCCTAAATAAGACTTCCCTTACTTTCTTTTATTGATTTATGACTTGAGGGGTTGGTTGGTTCGGGATTTGGAAGAGTTTAGGTTGGAATCGGAACACTTGGTTCCTTAAGGTTGGCTTAAAAGACCAAGTTTGACTTCAGTCAACATTTTGAGAATACGACCTCAGAATCAGAATTTGACGGTTCCAATAGGTTCGTATGATGATTTCAAACTTGGGCGTATACGGAACAGGTTTCGGATGACCCGGGAGTGTTTCAGTGCCAAATAGTGAAAATTGGATTCATGAAGTTTTGGAAGTTCTATAATTATGGGTTGGAGCGTGTTTTGGTGCTATCGAGGTCCAAACAGAATTACGAGACCTTGAATAGTTTCGTAATGTCATTTAAGACTTGCACGCAAATTTTGGTATCAATCTGAGTAGTATAAGCACGTTTCAGCACGTTGGAAGTAGATTGAAGAACTTAAAGTTCATAAGTTTGATTCAAATGGTTTTAGGGAGTAATTCTTAGTTTTGATGTTGTTTCGGTGTTCCGATCGCGCGAGCATGTTTGTATAGTGTTATTGGACTTGTGTGAGTATTCGGAGTGGAGCCCCGATGGGTCGGTTGAGTATCGGACATGCGTTAGGAGTGAAATTACCCCCGTTTTTCTTGTGTTCTGGGTTGCTGTTGCAGGCCTCGCAAATGCGAGTATTTGTTCGCAATTGCAAACCCGCATTTGCGATGAAGGCTCCACAAAATCGAAGAAGCCTAATCTGGGCAGCGGTCGCATTTGCGAAACCAGCAGTGACCGCTTTTGCGACCCAACTGTCGCATTTGCGACCCATGCAGAGAGAGCCCTGGTTCCCATTTTCGATGATATTGTCACATTTGCGAAACCAGCAGTGACCGCTTTTGCGACCCAACTGTCGCATTTGCGACCCATGCAGAGAGAGCCCTGGTTCCCATTTTCGATGATATTGTCACATTTGCGAAACCAGCAGTGACCGCTTTTGCGACCCAACTGTCGCATTTGCGACCCATGCAGAGGGAGCCCTAGTTCCCATTTGCGATGATATTGTCACATTTGCAAACAAGGTGTCGGAAATGCGACATCAGAGGCCTGGACACAACTTTTAAAAACGGGACTTATGCCATTTATTTCATTTCACTTCTACACTTGGCTATTTTCAGATCTTTTGGAGGGAGGCTTTCACCGAGCACTTTGAGGTAAGTAATTTCTATACAACATGAGTTAAATACATAGATTATGGGTGGATTAACATGCAAAGATTAGTTAAAATAAATGGTTTAGGTGAAAACCTAAGGTTTTGATAAAAATGGAGTTTTACCACGAATTTTGTTATGGATTCTAGTAAAAATCACATATTTTTTATCCTAAGGTTATATGTAACGATTTTCTTCAAACAATTCCAGAATCTGGGCATGTGGGCCTGAGGGTAAATTTTAGGAATCTTGCAAATTAGCTTGGGTAATCACTTAAATGGTGGAATTATGAACTTTTGAGCATATATTGATTAGTTTATGTAATGTTTGGCTAGTTTCGAGTCGTTGGGCGTCAAATTTGGAGGTTTCAATGTGTTCTTGAATTTGGAAGTAGGCTCGACACGAGGTAAGTCTCCTTTCTAACCGTGTAAGAGGGAATTTACCCCATAAGTGAACTAAATACATGTTTGCACTTATTTGTGAGGGCTACGTATGTACAAAGTGACGAGAGTCCGTACATAACTACTAGTATGCTATTTTTCGGGTACTTTAAGACTCGTGTCATGCTATATCTGAAATGTAGTGCCCTTGTTTGCCAAAGTAATTACTTGAATCCTGTTAGAGATTTAATAAAAAGATTGTATGAGTATTGACTCACTTACTTGACGGGTTGTATGAAATACTTGACCATAAATGGGAAATTTGTGTGTTCTTGAAAATAAGCTGTTAATTGTGGATCGGACTGAATGCCTCGGCAGTAAATAGAACGGATTGGGCTGAGCGCCTCGGCAGTAGATTCATCTATGGTGCACAATTTAATATTATGTGGGATCAGGCCGTACGACCTCGGCATGATGTGCGCATGTTACTTATTTGAGGGTTTTCGTGATTTATATTATTTAATTTCTTTGAAATGCAAGTTGTTACATAGTGGGGCTGAGATTTGACATGACCCTTATGAAAGATCGTCTTACTCTTTCTTGCTCTCAAACTGTCTTTGTTATTCATGCTATACCTGCTTAGCGTAACACTTAGCTTATATTATTCTTGGCCCTAGTGAGTGTCAAGTCGACCCCTCTTCACTACTTCTTCGAGGTTATACTGGATACATATTGTTTATGTACTCATACTACGCTTCTGTACTTAATTGTACAAGATCTGCGGCAGGTGCATCTAGCTACCCGTCTGGTGCGCATTCTTGATACCTGGTTGAGATTCCACGGTGAGTTGTTTCCTTATGATGCCGTTCAGTAGCGTGTGGAGTCTCCTCTGTTGTTTTTTACTACCTATTCTATTTCAGGCAGTAGGATAGATATATTCTATTGTACATTCTACTACATGCCGACACACTTGTGCCACTAGTTCATGGCACACACATTAGTAGACTATTCTTTTTGGAGGTAATACTTAATTATGACTTTCTGTTGGTCATTTCGAGTTTAGATTGCCTAAACTATTCATTATTATCGAATGCTTAAAAATTTAAGCTAAGTAAATGTTGGAAATGTTTTGGTAGAGTAAATGAAACCCATTAGTTTATAAATGTTGGCTTGCCTAACCTCGGTTTTGGGCGTCATCGCGACCTAAATTGGAAATTTGGGTCGTGACAACATGGTATCAGAGCACTAGGTTCACGTAGGTCTCACAAGTAATGGGCAAACATAATAGAGTCTTGTGGATCGGTACAGATACGTCTGTACTTATCTTAGGGAGGTTATAGGGTGTTAGGATACTACTCTTTATTCATCTTCTATCGTGCAATCGAAGGTATACTAAACTTCATTCTTCTATTCTCTCACAAATGGTAAGGACGCGAACGACTGACATTCCGATCCCAGGAGGAGCTGCTCCCCCGTTGCTAGAGGCAGAGGCCGGGGGAGGGCACTGACCCAAGGTAGGGGACGAGGGCGTGCCAGAGCTGCCCTAGTTGCACCACCAGTGGATCCAAAAAAGGATAATATTGTTGAGGAGCAGGGCGAGGTGTTCGCAGCAGAGCCTGCCCCGACAGAGTTCATGACAGTGGTGGTCTTCCAGGAGGTCATGGGTCGTATGATGTGGTTTATGGACACTATGACCCAGGATGGCTTATTTCCAGCAGATTTGGCCACCTCTCAGGCACGAAGGGGAGCACAGACCCCTACTGCCCAGTCCCAGGACATGTAGTTGTGGTATATCACACTCCAGGTGCACTACCCGCGGATAGGGCCCAGCAACTCGCAGTAGTAGCACCTGAGCCCAGACCAGCTGCAGACGGTGATACGCAGAAGTTATATTGGACAGATGGACTAGGCTACACCCTCCTGTCTACGGCTTTGAGTGTCATGAGGATGCTCAGGATTTCATTGATAGGTGTAGGGAAAGACTGCATAACATGAGGATATTGGAGTCTCATGGGGTTGACTTCACTACTTTCCAGCTAGAGAGCAAGGCCCGTAGATGGTGGCAGTCTTATGTTCTTGGTATACCAGCAGGTCCTCCTCCTATTACTTGGGAGCAGTTCACTCAGCTTTTCTTGGACAAGTATATCCCACCCTCCGAGAGGGAAGAGTTGCGGCATCAGTTTGAGAAGCTTGAGTAGGATAAGATGTCAGTGACCGATTATGAGGCGAGATTCTTTGCATTTTCTCTCCATTCTCTTATGATACTTCCTATCCAGGCAGAGAGAGTGAAGAGATTTGTTGCAGGATTACACCCCACTATTTAGGCTAGCATGGCCTGGGAGGATGAGATGAGCACACGTTATCAGCTAGTGGTGGAGATCGCTCAGAGGATTAAGGGCTACCGTCAAAGAGGTAGAGAGCAGTTACAACAGGATAAGAGGACCCAATACTCTGGAGATTTTAGAGGTGCCCCGGCTAGGGGAAGATGTTAGTTTGGAAGGGGCCAGCAAAGAAGGCCCCCATATTCAGCACCCTCACCACCTCCTCAAGGTGCTCCAGCGCGCCCCTATTTCAGCACCATGCCAGAGAGTTCTTACCGCCCACCAACCTTCCAGGGTTCTTCCAGTGGGTACACAGGTCACCAGGGTTCTTCTAGCTCCTATTTTAGTTCTATGACGGAGATTTCATACCGCCCACCGGCTATTCAGGCTTCTTCTAGTGGGCCTACCGACCATCAAGGTGAGGCAGCAGGGCAACAGGTTGCTACACCGAGGGGTTGTTTCCCTTCTGAAGATTGTAGTTTAATGTGTTTTCTGGGTTGTTCTTTTATGCAATCCTGATTGTTTTACTTTAAGTTTTTGTCTCTCTAATATTCACTTCATTATGTTGGTAATCTGAAACATGCCTAAGCCTAATTCGAGTAATCAAGATCCTCTTAATTTCGTTTAGCCAATGTGTTACTGCTTGACATCTCTTTGGTGTTTAATCCTGCTTAAGATTTGTCCATTCTATTATTTGAATCTTCTCCCTATGCATAATTTGAACTTCCTTTAGGTTAATTGGTCTATTAGGCTAGATTTGAATGCTTACACTTACAATATGAAATGCGTTTTTCTTCCCTTCATGTCCTGAATATTTATAATAGCTATCTTGCATATGTAGTATGTTTAATTCTGTATACCCCTCAACATGTTTTGGCTCACTTGAGCCACCAGTATGTTGTCATAATTTGTGCTTCCCTACTATGTCTAAATGTTGTCATGCTGCCTGATGTAAAGTTTAAATGGTTATCTTGTGACACTAGCACCTGTACCTAACATAATTTGGACCTATTCCCAGTTATGATTTTGTCCTGCAAACCTGTTTGTTAATGCATAACTACTTATTAACTAGGTGTTTACTAAGTGTGTTCTAAAAACCTAAAGTATGTCCGATTGTCTGCTTTGTGTGCCCAACTTGACTCTGTTTATACCCTTCATTTCTGTCCCTTAGCTATTGTCCACTCTCATTCATTATTCTGAACTCCCTATTCCTAGCCGGCTGAAAGCCAAAGCTACTTAGGTTATGTCCTTTGACCTCCCTAGTGTGAGCACTGCTCAGGGTTCATTTGAGACCCTTGTGAACTCTGACACACTAGGACTTGATCCCTAGTCTCTCTTTTAAATTATCCCTGCTAACCTCCCTAGTGCGAGCACTGCCCTGGGTTCTTGAAGCCCTTGGGAACGCTGACACACTAGGGCCTTGGTTATATATGCTCAACTCCGTTCTTGTGCTTGCTGGGTGAATCACTCAATTCCTGGGTGCTTTATGTCCATGAAGGTGAAATTTCTAGGTTATTATGAACCTTGAGAATAAAGGTCTGGCCTGACCAGGTGTACCTTTGGGCTTGTTGTAGGCTCCCTATAGTTGTTCTATTTTGTAATGTTATTCCATTCATTCTAGGTCTGTAATAATTCTTGTAATAACATTTTGGGGTGTTAGTAAAATTGGGAAATGGGATTTTATCTTATAGTTGCATGGAATTGGGTAGAAATCCTGCATATAAGTTCATTACTTATCTCATAAATGTGTTATTATGCTCAAATATGTTCAGTTGTCGTGTGTTAGAAAATCATGCCTATAGATATACTATTATGTTCAATTATTATGTGTTAGCAACCTTGCCTATATGATCTTTACTTGGTTCAAATATGTTCTACTTCTGTTTGTTAGAAACCTGCCTATCGGATATTGTATGATTAAATGTGCGTATAGGATTCTGTCTACATGCTGCCTAATCTATAAATTATAGAAACCATGTCTATAGGATCCAAAATAAGTTTTAATTATAATAATCATGTCTATAGGATCTAAAATCAGTTTAATTATAAAAATCATTCCTATAGGGTCTGAATTAGTTTTAAGTATTGTCTTACTCATTTCTTTAAGAGTCTGCAATACTGTGCTAATTATCATCACTAGAAACCATGCCTATAGGACTGGATTAACCAATTCTGAAAATGTTCATGTGATTACCACTATTTGTTACTACTCAAATCACCTAGACATCATGCCTATAAGTTTAATCCCTTATGCTTAAAATCACTAGGCAACTATGTAGGCCTTAGAAATTGTATTAATAAATGGCTTTTACGTATAAACTGCCTGCTCATTAAGTTCAGTACCACATAGAGATCCTGCCTATAGGTTTCTGCAACCTTAACTTCTTAAAATCTGAAACTGTCAATGTTAATCAGTTTTGCGTGCATTTGTTGTCTAAGTGCGGAGACCAACTTGAGCCCTTACTTGCTTATACGCGAAAGTCCAAAATATTTTTTATGTCGCCTAGTATTTTTAATTTTGAGCAACCTAAGTTAAAGTCTAGAACCACCCTGAGATAGAGGTCCAAATGCCTCATGGCCTATAAGCATGGGACGAATAGTGCACGCATATGATACGATTTAAAATTAACTAGTGCGCTTCAGGTAATCAACTTAGAGATAGTAATCGGGTAGCAGGAGATGATAGTCTGTACCCGCTGAATAATATGAGTAATGCCCCAGCTCAAGGGAGTTAAAAAATATTATTTATGTTGCACGGGGTGATCCTTTAGGACCCCACCTTCGTTTTTAGTCAATATTTTTATCTCTTCCCTTAGACTAATTCATATAATTTGTGTCCGGATGAAACACAACTGGTTATTCTAGATTTATCTGCAAATAGGTGCCCTGATGTACCTTAATCCATTAGGTGACGACTCTCTCGCGAGAAAAAGGGGCGCGGCAGCATGGCGACTCTGCTGGAGATATATTTTAGGCTCTTACCATTGCGAACTTGGTCTATATGAATTAGTCTCTTCCGATAAGTGTGCCTTTATTATTTTGCTTTTACTTGAATATCCCGCTCCCTTTTTCCTTTTATTGCTACATGCACACCCTCTTCCCTATTTCCCTTTTATATATGAGCTCATGTGCAACTCTTCGCTAAATTTGGTTACAATGTGCATTCCCCTTTATTTCCTAATCATGTTCACTGGCTCCAAACTTTTAAAATTTGCTATATCATGTCTATCCCAATCCTTACTCCTTTATTTCCTTTATTACAATTCTTTCATATTACACGAACTAACTTCTACCATGTTTTTCTTTCTTTTTCGTCTTTACGTTTATTAAATACTGCATTTATTGCTTTCATCGTGCAAAATACTTGACAACGTGTTGTTTTATGTTTCCATAAAGCATGCCCACATCATATTCCATTAGTGCGTAATTAACACCATAGCGAAACTTGATGAGTGTCCGCGCTCTTCCTAAATCACCTTTTCAAACTTGGAAAGGCTTATTCGTGGTAAAACTAGTCGATCAGTGGTGCAATCTACGGTTCCGTGCCTTTACCTCTCAAGTTGTCCACTTGAGGGTTCCGGTCTAGACTCTTATAGAAACCCCACTCTGATGTTAACTGTGCATGCATCATCTCTAAACATAGTATGGGTTAGAACGCTATCCGCGTGATAACTCTCTAAGGTAAACCTTGTCCAAAACCCATCGAGATTTCCATAATCCTAACGGGAACAATCATGATATGTGCAATATTTGGAGAAACTGTGCCGATATGCTAATCATTAATGTGTAAATAGTCGAATCTGGAGAGGGGAAGGGCTAACTTTATTTGTTTTGCAAAAATGAGGCACGAAGTACCCCGGTTCGTCATGGTTCGAAGTATCCCACCTTTGTTGCTAGATTGGTGGGAAAATCTCTCGCCAAGAGACAAAAACCATGTGAAAAGAGTTCTCAAAAACTTACCTTCTTTGCTAGACATTCAGTCAAACAATGTACTGATCGAGGCCGCTACTATATTTTGGAACGAAAAGAGGACTATTTTCCGTTTCGGTGATATAGAATGGCTCGTCTTCTAGAGGATATACGAGGCTTTGCTGGGATTCCCTTGATAGCGCTGGTCTGTTGGTATCGGAACATCGCACTTCTCGAGGGTTTCTTAAAATGATGGGTTTTAGAATGAATGATGAGTTAGTCTGCATGTATAAATCTTACATACCCTTTGACTTCCTTTACGAGTGTTATGCGCACAGAAAGTCATACCTCCTCTATCATGATGATTTTGCCATCACTTCTCTGGGCTGGACTCATCGCCGGGTTTTCATGTTCATCGTTTGTTTTCTGGGGATGCTGGTATTCCCAATACAAGAAGAAAGGATCCACACTCGTTTAGCTACGGTTACCAAGACCCTAATGGAAGGAATTGAGGGATAGACTTACACTATTGTCCTAATGATCGTAGCAGAGATATACCGAGCCTTAGACCGCTGCGATAAAGGATATAAGCATTTTGAGCGTTGTAATCTTCTACTACAAATATGGCTGTTAGAACATCTTCAAAGGGGACAATACTGTCAAAAATTTCCGCGGCGACCATGCAATAAACGCATAGCTTTTCACCATCCAAAAAGAATGACTTTTATCCTGGACAAGTTTGCACAACCAGGAAACGTTGTGGGTTGGGTACAGTTCTTTAGAAAATTGACTGACGACAAGGTCCATTGGATGTTCGGGTGGTTCCCTACTAGCAAATTCATCATCAGATCAAGAGATGTTCCTCACCTAGTGCTAATGGGGTTAAAGGGTATCTATCCTTATTCCCCTATCAGAGTTATGGGGCAGGCTGGGAGGAAACAAGTCATACCACGAGTTTCCAAGATGGTTCACTACAAGCAAATTTCCAGGGTGATGCCATTCCATTCAAGTGCAAGGCATAACATATGTGGCATCTAAAGATCATTGTGGAAAAGGATACCATCAAGCCTGATCGGTATCATACCGGCCATGTGTATTTCTACCCATCATGGTTGGTCGACGACATAACTGGAGAAGTCATGTCAGGGATTGATTTGGGAAATAGGGTCATAGACGACGCTATTGAGGCGCAAGTCAAATATAGGAGGTTACGCACAAGGATTTTTGAATCTGAGGCCACACACTTGGAACAACACAAAGTGGACATGGAAGCAATCAATGAATGGAGAGGAATCGCTACGAAATCAACAGAGAGGTTGGAGTATTTAGAGCAGGGTCTGATGGAGCTTGAGGGGAAAAGGATCGTGGATTGTCAGAATTCAGAAGGCAATGAAGAAAGACATCTAGCAAGGGCATATCTGCTGTTAAACATGTGCGACCTGGGGAATCTGATCGATGTGGCTAAGAAGGCCAAGCTTGGAGAACGTCCCTCTAGGACCGAGTAGATTAGAATTGATGTTTACTTATTATCTAGAGTCGTTTTAGAATTCGATTGTAATAAGGAAAATGCCACTAGTAAATCTTTATAATTATTGTCGTTTTAATAGAGATTTGGTCTATTTATCATATTAATGAAATGATGTAATTATCGGCATTTAGTTTCTCCAAATCTATATGTCGCTAGGCATACCTTGGGAACAGTGAGGTCCTTAAATTAGGACACGAATTTATAATTCCGTAATACATGTTTAAAATACTGCAAATATCCCTCCAAAACTCCCTACTGACTTGTTTACCTTTTTGTTTTTCCTTGTTTTGATTATTCCCATCCCCTAAGGTTAGTTCGTGCATATTGGCATCATCAGCATATCATACTAGATCCAGAGGTCCTCCACCACCACCTCCTCCAAGTGATCCTACAAGCAATGGAAAAGCTAAGATGGATGGCATGAGTGGTATCAGGAAAGACAACACTACACATGCAGAGAATGTTGAGACTTCGGATGGTCGGAGTACTCCGACACAAAATGATTTGGTTCTACAATTGGAGCAGAAAATACTGGAGTTACAGGGGGAACTTGAGCAGGTCCTCAACTTGGCAAACCTTTCCCTCACCTTGAACGTCCCAGATATCAACCAAAAGAACGTCCAAAACCCATCGCCTCCTTAAAACACACCAACCAGCATCCGCAAAATCCTCCTGCACCTCATCAGTATGCCACGCGTCCCCAAAATCCTAATCCTCCACCGGTACCAACTCCTTCTTAGCACCAACATCATCCAACTCAATACCCACAAACTACCACCTACCATACTCCTCAAAACACACCACAACCTACCCCTGATCCAAAGAACTCTACCAATGATCACCACTACACCTAAACCCACGGAATCCATCAAAACAACCCGATATACGTAGAAACTCTACCTCACCCTTCACAACAAACCGCATACACACCAGAATCTGCCGAGAAGGACCTGCTTATAGAGAATATGGCAGAGGAACTTAAGATGCTCACAAGTCGAGTCCAAGGCGTCAAAGGGGGTAAAGGCATTGAGGGTTTGAACTATGAAGATTTGTGTATTCAACCGGACGTAGAACTGCCAGAGGGTTACAAACCTCCCAAGGGCTGCCAACAAGGCCTTGTAATCAGGAGGCATATCCAAGAAGAAGGAAGTAGGGGACGTGATGGCAGCCGAAGGTCCGAGATCTCCTCTCACATACCAAACACCTTCACCCACATATCAACCTTCACCTCCCAAATATCCACATCACGCTACCCCACTTACCATACTTACAATACCCAACCAGCATACTACCACTCACCACCAGCCTGCCAATATTATCAGAAACCCAGACAAAATTTCGACCGCATGCCGCATGACAAATTTATACCCCTATTGCTGAACCCATCGATCAGTTATATGAAAGAATAAAAGCTACTGGTTATGTCACTCCTATTCCCGTTGTTGCCATGTAAAACTCCTCCCAATGGGTCAATCCAAATAAGACAAGTGCCTGCCACTCCGGCATGAAGGGTCATACCATTGATGAATGTCGGAATCTGAAAGACAAGATCTAGATGTTAATTGATACCAAGGTTATACAAGCGAAAGAGGCTACCCCTAACGTCCGCAAAAATCCCCTCCCGAATCACAGAGGCGAGGGGGTAAATGTGATAGAAACTGATGAAGAATGGGACCCGGAAGGATCAATTGGACTCATTCGAGAAGGGGATGATCCTAAGAAACCTGTAGTCACTCTCACTCCTATTGTGGTAGAGATACAACCACCGATCGAAGTTGAATGTCACGACCCATTTCCGGAGTCATGATGTAGCATATCGTGGAACCAGGCAAGCCAACCATTTATCTAAGCTAAATTCAATTACAAAAAAAAAATCATTTTTAACTAGTCTGCGGATAATAATAATAATAAATCTGAAGTTTGAAACAATATCTAAAAGCCACAATGTTCTACAACCCCGGATCTAGTGTCACTCAGTCATGAGCTGCTATAACATAAAGTAAAGAAAAAAAGGAGTGGACAACATAGTCTCAAAATAAATAACGACAGGTAGAGTAAGAAAGAGATGACGAGATCACGATCGCAAGCTGCTACCTCGACAACTCTGATGGAAACTATGATAGCTACTCAATGACCAGAGCTGGGTCCCGATGTACCTGGATCTGCACACAAGGTTCAGGGGGTAATGTGAGTACACCAACTCATTAAGTAATGAACCCAACCTATGGGTTGAGAGGTAGTGACAGACTAAACCTCCGATATTTATAAATGACAGTGTATGAATTGGGCATGACAGTAATATAACTGATGATAAACAAAATGAACCAAATATATCTGTACGATCTACATGCCAACATATGATAACAAGAAATCAGGAATGGTATGTCCACAGTATCCCAAACTCTCACAAGGAAGTCCACTCAGTACTGGAATTGGCCCTCAGGCCCAAGGAAAATCCATCCCAGATTATACATAAACACAAGTGACATAGTCACTCAGTACTGAGGAAAAAGGCTAGTACAGCCCCACGGAGATGATCCATCTCCGGAACATATCACTCAGATAAGATCCATGTCCAGGAACGATCCATCCCTCAATATATCAATAACTTCAGACAAAATCCATGTTAAGGGAAGGTCCATCCCTCAATATCTGTGCGCTCACTGGGGGTGTAAAGACTCTGGAGGGGATCTTATAAGCCCAAGCGCTATATCAAGCTAACAAATGCATGATTAGAGGATCGTTGCTGTGCACAGTCCGATCTCATAATTGTCTCAATATCAGGCTCTCGGCCTCACTCAGTCAATACTTTCCACTCTCACTCACAAGGCTCGCAGATATAAGAATCAGCCCAAAAAAATGATAACATGTATGTAAGCTAACAATTATTGAGACTGAGGCATGAAACATATGCTATAACATGACTGAGTACATGAAAACAAATATTCACAAATAGAGACGGCAATAACTGACCACCAGGGTCTAAACATATTGGGCGTGAAGCCTAAACATTTATCCTTGACATGATTTCTAATATGTTCAAAGTAATTTCAACCTTCACAGTACGAGTATTAGCCCGAAATAACCATTAGGCAAGGCCATGGGATGAGCTAGGTCAAAAACATTTGTTGTACGTCCGCACGCCGGTCACTTGGCATGTGCATCACCTTAATTAACATCATATATCAGGATATTTGGGGTTTCGAACCCTCAGTTCCAAGTTTGGAAATGTTACTTACCTCAAAACCGGCTAAAATACAACTCCACAGTGCCCTTGCCTCTAAATTCGGCCTCTGAGAGCTCCAAATCTACCAAGAATCAGATTTATACCATTATAATATGCCAAGCAATGAAACCCAATCAAAATTTATCAAAAATACTCAAAAATACCGAAATTGGTCAAACCCGACCCCCGGGCCCACGTCTTAGAACTCGATAAAATTTGCACCATAATGATCCTCATCTTCACAAGAGTCTATACATATCAAGAACACTGAAATCGGAGTCCAAATGACCCCTCAAATCCCCATTAGAAGGTCTCTTAATCTCAAGCCCTAACTACCCTTTTTTAAACTGATTTCCCCCAAATTATCACCACTAATTAGGTCTTTAATCACATATAATCGAGTTATGAAGTCAAGAATCTTACCTCCAAGTGATTCCCCTTTGGTTTCCTAAAAAATCCCACTCAAAAGCTTCAATCGCGTTAAAAATGGTGGAGAAGTGAAGAAGGGTCGCGGATTGGCTTTTTATATACTGCCCAAGTATTACTCACTGCGATCGCGACAATAGGCACGCGATCGCGAAGAACAAAACAGCTGCCCCATAAATTTACGCTACGCGATCACAACATTAGCCACGCGATTGCGATTCAACCTGGCCCAAACTCACGTGATCGCAATCATTCCCACGCGATCGCGATGCACAATCAGCTACCTCCCTCACGCTCCCATTTACTCTACGTGATTGCGCCAGGGACCACGCGACCGTACTGACCAAGCCTGCTCACCTTACGCGATCGCACTCATACCTCTTCGATCGCGATTCACAAATTCTGCCTGGACTCAACTTACTCTATGCGATCGTGGACGAATTCACGCGATCGCAGTGAACAAATCACTGCTGCTAAAACACCAGAAAAACCAGCAATCTCTCAAAGACAAAAAGTGCTCGTTTGAGCATCCAAAATACACCTGAGGCCCCCGACACCTCAACTAAACCTACCAACACATCCCATAATATCATTCAAACTTAGTCGAGCCCTCAAAACACCAAAAACAACGCAAAAGCACCGAAATCACATCTAATTCTAGCCTATGTACTTTGAAAATTTTAAAATCCACCAAAGACGCCGAAACTATCCAAAACACATCCGATTGACCTGAAATTTTGCACACACCTCCGAAATGACACTACGAATCTGTCCCAACTTCCAGAATTTCATTCCGACTCCGATAGCCTATTTTCCACTGCCAATCGGAATTCGCCAAAAACTAACTTTCGCCAATTCAAGCCTAATTCTACACCGTACATAAAAATTACATTCCAAACACACCCCTAAGTCCCAAATCACCTAACAAATCTATCAGAGCCATAAAATCTGCATTCCGAGGTCGTATACCAAGAAGTCAACTCCCAGTTGACTTTTCTAACTATAAGGCTACTCTAAGAGACTAAGCGTCTCAATCCTCATTACAACCACTCTGAACCCGAACCACCCGACTCCAACACATCATAAACAACTAACAATTCATAACAAGGCAGAAACATGAATAATGGTGCAAATTCTACGGAACGACCGACCGGGTCGTTACATTCTCCCCCACTTAAACATACGTTCGTCCTCGAACGTACCTAGAGTTGTTCTAAACACCGCCAAAATTGTCGTGAACCTACCATGCACATATTCGGGGGTGATCCCACGTCACCCTATCCCATATAGGTCAAAGAGAACCACACAGTTGAAATTTCGAACTCCAATCCTGACCCATAAACCATAGAACCAAATTTCCACTTTTGAAATATTTTACAGGATCAAATTTCCACGACTATAAGTTGAAATAGTCTGAACACATTGTGTCAAGCCATATCCGTAATCAAATATGAAATCACATAATATACGCGTGACTCAACCACCCATAGCGATAACTCCTAATCACAATAGCTGCTCAAAACAACCCAATACCGGTACATATCCTCCTATCAAGCAATGCCTCGCTCTAACACTTCCATATACTGCCGATCATGAAAGAACACGTAGAAGCCAGCAACCATTCATCTGATCAGCATCAATACCATCCATATCCATAACTTGTACAACTCGTGTACTCAATAACAACATCCCAAAAGCTCAATTCATAAAATAGAAGATTCACACGAGAGGACTATCCTGCCACTAACACTTACCATTACCACATCATGCTAAAAAACCTGGCACACATCGTAAAATCAGAACGCATGAATCTGACACCAAGGAACTTACCTCTACCTAACATCGCTACAATGCGTGATCCCATCCAAACGCTGGTTCACATGAAATACTTCAATCCACCTTGCTCAGAATCAATAACCATGCAAAATTCAACATCAAGTACTCAAAGTGCATTGTCATAACCATGGGGAAATCGGACGATACCATGCCACCCGGACTAGAAAGAACATAACCAATACGTCTCAATCCTGCAACACCCAACTACTTACCTTACTCATATATCGCTATAAAGCCCAGATAAAACTGCACCCTATGCACATACAACCAACGAGCACAACTCCTCGAAACACCGAAAGGTAACTCCTAGATCACTCCTCCAACACACGAACAAGATCAATGACAATCGAATAGCACATCTATCAACAATAGAAATTTGGAGTCAACAACTCCGACTCGGTGTAGAACACACACCCATACTGGCCTACCAATAACTCTAAGTCAACTCTGGTCACCCGCAACAGGTAGATAACTCTCCGAAAGTTCATAACGACTGAATCATGGAATATACCAACACCCGACTAGCTTCGCTCGCATCCTTGTAGTTCAAAACTACAAAAATAATCTGTTTATGAGAACTCTCAGTCTCGTAGTCCATGAAGCACACAAATCACCATATCAAATCCCAATTCCTCCACTTGAATATATAACATTCCTCTAATACTCAATCATTCCACGAGGGATACCCCCATAATCCCTCTGTGTCACCAAGCAACCTTGAATATCAGTAGTCGATCCAGCAAAAGAGCATCGAAATACCAATGAAGTAGCCTTAACTCAACACATTGTCGTTTCAGAATGTATACCATCATCAAGTCGCCCAATAGTGATATCATCTACCTAGTCGTCTAAAACTGTTGATGTTGTCTAAGAATCTCACATATGAAAATTCTCAACTCTACACCACATACTGCATACGCCATGCAATCCTATGATAAATATGAGAACTTCATGCTCCTTTACGAGCCACAAAAAACTATGTACCCAACTATCACGCCCCCTTTTTCTATCGCACGGGTTAGGTACGAAGAGATCGAGTTAAGACATTATGGACAACTCCTTTAAAAGAAAAGGAAGAGTCGCCACCTAACAATTTTTTATGGTGTGTTAGGGCACCTAGAGTTGATAACTCATGAACTAGTTCGCATTACCAAAGATTGGGTAAGGGCTTGAAATTATCCCAAGGGGAAGGTGTTAAGCACCCCTCAGAATCCACAACTGTGGGTCCCATCCAATAAGTTTTGTAAATTTGGACGGTAAGCAAGTAACAAATAAGGTTCACATATGAGGGGATTTAAAGCAAGTATGAAAATATTTAAAGGTTTTAAATAACATAAACATTTGAAAAGAAGTGTCCTAAGTTTAAAGTAATACAGATCACTTCAATGCAATACCCGGTATGTCACACCTCGAGGAGGCGGCTACACGTGGTATTAACGCACCGGTCATCATATCCGTATTCTACCCTTCCCACCCCGTAAAGGTTATTTAAAACGCGTGTTGGTCACGACTGCTTAGTGCGTGCCATTACCCGTCCCATCCTATAAGTCCTAGAGGGCAATTGGGACCATTATTCCTACAAAGGCAAGGACTAGGCTGAACTCAGGTGTAAAGTATAAAATACTAGAGGACAGTGCAAAAAAAAATAGGACGACATGTATTGGATCATATAGGGCAAATAATAGGCTCACAGACCCCTCCACAATTAAACACGTAAATGGCACGTCTCAAGCACAATTAAAGTCTCATAAGGAAAGTTTCAAAACAAAGGAGTTTTAGTAAAAAGAGCAGTAGTTTGAGTTTAAATCTGAACGAGTTAAGGTTAAAGGATTTAAAACAGTAATTGCATGAATATAAATGTTTAAAGCAGTGTTTTTAAGACTCGAGAGCATACAGTAATTCAGAATACTTTCAGGAAGCGGTAAGACAATGATTAAGCGGTAAGACAATGATTTGAGACTTGAAAATCCAGTAGTGTGTACTAAAACCAGTAGTTCATCGGACTGTTTTAGAAAAATAGTTTAGCAAAGACTTTAGGAGTAGAACACATTATGTCATACAACAGCTTTAAAACACTTAATAGTTTGAAGCTAAGTCAGAAACCAGAAGTCAATGATTGAGGAACAAGAAAATGCACCGTTTAGGAATTGTTTTGAAAAAGAAAAGATATAGGAGTTAAACAAAACAGAACAGATTTCCCAAAAGAAAACACTGGAACATCAAGGTTCGTGAATTTCCAAAGAGGCAGATTATTAGAGGCTTGGTTGATTCGACTTAATTACGCGTTAAACCTGAGGCTTTCCTGGGTGTCTTAACATTTGCCTAATTGTTTAAGGGTAACATACATGCTCAAATTCTGATTTTAGACACGTTTGTATAAAGTTTGTTTTTAACGAATTGGCCAGATTTTATTGGATAAAACATGCTGAGTCGTGGTACAGTGATTGAAAACTCAAACAAGTATAGTCCTAGCAGCAGGATATCTAATGCACAAAGAGCTCCCTAAAGGCATGGTTTCTAAGATGTTATAGAAAATGACAAGTTAGATGCTTGTTATTAATTTGCTCAGAATTATGAAAGAGTGAATGACATGCTGAAAGTGAAGACCTAAACAAGATTTCTAATATGCGAGATGCATGTCCTAAGCATGTTGACTATTTCACAAATAAACAAATGAACCTAAGAACATGTTTTCTACCCAATACTAAAGCTAAGCATGCATATTCCCCACCCATTTCACTATATAGCCCCAGCAGTGTGTTTATAAATTATTACAGCCCAATATCCAAATGAATTACAGTAATTGAAAGAAAAAATAAGAAGTTATTCTATAGGGAGCCTTCACATAGGCCCAATCTTCCAGCCTCACCCCTTTCACTTTCACAGCCTTAGATGGCCTAGGTACGGCAAAGCTTCCAAAGGCCTAAGTGAGGCCCTGGCCAATACCAGCACCCAGTTTGCATAAGCACAGTGTGGAGTGCCCTATCTCAGTGTCTCAAGGTTCAGAGGGAAGTCATGGTTCCCTAAGCGATGCTCACACTAGGGAGGGTGGAACCTAAAGGTCTAGGAATTGTGAAGTGCTTTGATTAAAAGAGTTTGAGTTTAGAAAATGAGTTTTGAAGTCATATAGTTTCAGAAAACACACAGGAGCTGATTTTACAAATAGCAGGGGTTCATAATACCAGAAAGAGCATTCACAAACAGGGAAAGGGGGTTCAGGGAACAAATAAGGGTGTGTTAATCAGTTTAGGTACAGATTCGACACATTAGGGATACCAAATAGTACACCCGCTAAGCAAACATGTTGGAGGTGACAAACATACAGGAGGAATAAGAAATAGCTACAACATGAGACATAACAGACTACAGGAAAAAAACCCAGAGATTAAGTTATTCTAGAAGAAGAAGAGAGATCTTATAAGGGATTTAGGCATGCCAGTAATAGGGTAAGCAGTAAAACCACAAATAGAAACACAAAGGAAAGAGCAAGAACCTTAAACAAAAGTAGAGACTATTGTTTTGAGTGAGATAATGTTAATTAGATCATACCAGTGATGCAAAACAACGGTAGAGAGAGAGCAGTAGAGGGCACAAAATTAGCCTTGGCTTAGCAGCCAACTAATAGCAAGTAGCAGGTAGTAATAATAGAGACAAGAGAGCAAAGATGAGCAGAACAAGAGAGAAGTAGAGAGAGTGAATAATGTTCAACTGAGGTCTGTGTCTGTCAGTCTGTCTTGTTATTGAAAGACTAGAGTATTTATAGTTGAAAACAAGGGGTAAAATAAGGTAAGAATCACAATGGCATGTTAATAAAAGAAGGCAGAATCAATCAGTATAAAAATAGGACACGGTTCCCTTAAGTCAAGGGATTTTAAAAGTTCAAACGGTTAAAACACACAGCACACAAGGTAAAAGAAGTCAGTACAGGAGCTAAATAAGGAAGATTTCAATGTAGCATGGTAATTAAAGAAACTCAGATCATTCAGTACTATTAATACAGGTAATCCCTTAAGTTAAGGAATTCAAGTTCAAACAGTAGGAACATATTCCACATAAGGTAACAAAAATAAGTATCATGCCAATAATGAAAGAATCAAAGTTTACTAAGTATAGGGTAGTCAATTAAGACTAAATTCAGACGAATTCGATTAGGGAAAGCATATAGGGAAAACGAATCAATCAATTTAAGTGAAAAAACAACATTCCAAGGTTTTAAAAGGGATCTTCCAATCAGACCCTTGAGTAAGAAAATTCATAACCAATCAAGAAAAAGTTGTGATTCTATAGTTCAGCATATAAATAGAGAAGAAGAGGCAGGAATTTGAACAAACATACGAGATAGAATCACTCAGAGATGTCACAAGTAGACCAAAGGGTTTATTCGAAGCATGATAATCATAGAAAACCCAGCAGGAATCAAACGACAAAAGAACCAAACACAGAAACACGAAACATTAGGGTTTTAACATAGGCAAGATAAAATCACAAAATCATTACGATATGCAGGGAACAGGCTTAAGTATGAAAGAGAAACTCAGATAAGACTAGCATATAAGAGGTTTTGAGAAACCCTAGTCTCGAAAAATGAAGTAAAACGTTTAAAAGCTGTTGAATCTCAGAGATTCAGTTGAGGATAAAGTAAAACATGAAGAAATAAGTAGGAATCGTTAAAAATACCAAAGATTTAAGAGGTTTAGGCGAAAATTAGGGTTTCATAAGAACCCAAAGAAAGATTGGAGAACCTGTTGTAAAACTCAAGGACGGTGGTGATTAAAGCACCATTGAGTCGAACCTCGCCGGAGAAGGCCGGAAACATCCAGGCAGGAGCCTCCAGGGCCGTCTGGCATGGTAGAAATCCTTAAAGGGACTTAGAAACAAAGTAGCCGGAGCGATGCGACTTCATGGTGTCCGGTGGTTGAAGGGGTGAGACTGGAGGTGGCCGGAGATAAAGGTGAAGCCATCTGAGAAGACGAACCATAAAGAAAGTTCTAGAGAGAACTGGGGGGAATAGAGAGAGGTTAGAGAGAGGGTGAGAGATGAAGAGTCTCGAAGGGAAGTGAGACTAGGGGAAGGGGGTTAGGTGAGTTAATTAAGGTAGGTTAAGTTTGGACCGTTGATCTTGTGTGATCAACGGTACAGATCAAACATGGGGTTGGGCCGGGTTGGTTTGGGGTTTGGGTTGGGTATTTTTTGGTTTGGGTTTGGGTTGTAATTGGGTTAATTAATTGGGTAGGTTAGGATTAAAATCAGGCTAGAAATTAAATGAAATGTGGCTAGTTATTAAATACCCATAAAAAATAGATAATTAATTAAATAAAATAGCTAATAATTATATAAAATTAAATTAAGTTGAAAATAAGTATAATTACAGTAATTAGATAAGATTAAAAATATGAAGGACATAAATTCGGATTTTAAAGGTATAAAACGACTAATTAGGCTATGATTGCAAAACAATTGTAATTGCAATTAAATAGCGCTCAATTGGCCAATTTATGAAATATTTGAATTTTAATAAATAAATAAATAGTAATTATATATGACATATTAAATTGGGGAATATTTTGGGATTTATTTAGAGCATGATTTATGAATTATTTAAATACGAAATACTGAATAAATATGGAAATAATTTAGATAAAAATATGTAAAAATTAGGAAAATAATCATTATTGCTAAGATTAATTTTAAAAGCTTATATGCAAGTTTAAAATAATTTGAGGAAAAATTGGGTATCAACACCAACTAGCCAAGAACTTTCCATAGATCCCATTTAGAAGCAAAATCACTATACATCACATGGCTCTCACGCCAGTCGAAGATATGCATCTCTAATCGTGGTAGAAACCATCCAGAACTCTCCGAATCACATTTGTACAACACCAATCGTCAGGACCGAATCCTTCTAACTCAACCAAGCTACGCACGCCACCAAATCCCAAGAGAACTGCCAAGAAACACCTGTAACAACTCATTACTTCATAACACCCACAAAACTAATCATATCCCTTATTATGCTGATCCAACCTATTACCAAGTTGTCCTATTTATTCAAGTTCCTTCTGACTTACCTTCGAATTGATACTTCCTCTTGCCATAATACCGCAAATCTTACCCCAGGCTCACCACATGAGACCAAAGCATGAAACCATACTGTCTAAGGCTCATAAGACGCTGAATACTCTCTCAAATATCCCCAAAAGATCCACATTCAAAATACTTACCCTGAAGAGACTTCCTGCAAAACTAAAGCCATTACTTCAACCTTCCTGATACTGATATGAAGAATCTATGATAATGTAAATGCACCACAAGCCTTGAAACCTCCACGTAAATCTTAGTTCTAGGCCGATTCACACCTTGGAGATCCTCAATCGCTACATATAACCTTGAATCCGTCAAAACCATTCTCGAATGTCATTCACTCTACACAAATTTCAATTACACTGACCAAGTAAACAGAACGACCTGACCCCATTTGCAACCTACGTACTAGGAAAGTGATCCACACATTTGAAGCAACAAACAACTCATACACCGCACACACTACACTTTTCCATTTACCACTCAATCCTTACAATAAAGTCCACTTACCCGTAGAGTACATTACAACCTGTATCGAAGGATTTCCATTACTCGAGTCATTCCCAGACTCCACCTCTGCAGGTCATAACTGATTCACCAATATACCTCGAATCGAATAATCGTGTAATCAACTTATCATTAACGGTCTCCCCCACTTGGCTCAACGCCAAAGATCAAGACAAACAATAACTCACGATGCCCATACGCAATCACTGCCACCATAGTGTGGTGAGATTCAACTAAATCCTCCATAAGCTCATATGACCCAAACCATCTAACCCTCAAATCGTATGCAAATCTTGCATTCACCATTGTAATGGTCATGCTATCTCCCACAAGCGATCTAAACTCAATTTACCACATACATCATTTACTGGTAGGGGAGAACTCACTACAGATCAACATAAGGGTCACACACCTCAGGACAACACGCAGGAGATACCCCTTCCTGCTTAACCTCAAAATGACATCCCTCTATACACTTCCGAAAATCATAGCTATCACGCAATCACTATAACTTCCTGTATTAAAACACAATCAATGCCTACCTCGAGACATCACAATAAGCAGTATAAGAACCTGAAGCTGATGGCGATACTAACACTGAAGCTGTGGTCAAGGAAATCTTGAGTTTCTGGAAGCTCTACCCACACACGTCTAACCACATGGATACCTTCACTGGAAACCACGTGTCCCAAGAATGCTACTGAACTGAGCCAAAATTTACACTTGGAGAACTTTGCTTAGAGCTTCTTCTTCCTGGATCCTTATAATACCATCATCAATTTTTGAGTATGCTACCCCTGGCTACGTGAGTACGCCAGGAGGCCATCAATAAATACAATAACAAATGGGTGCTAATACGGCTGGAATACACCGTTAATCAAATACATGAATGCTGCTGGGGCATTGGTCAGCTCAAAAGACATCACCCGAAACTCAGGACACAATAGGAGAATCCACTTCACCCCACAACTAAACTACACGAGAGGTCCTTCAATACATTCACAACTCGAGGCCATATTCAACTCAAGATGGAAGTCAAATACTCAATGGTTCTTGCTACATTTCCCGCCAATTCATTTTGTCACAATCAAACAACTCTTACACTTCTAACCCTCAATGGAAATACTCGTGGATTTATGCAATAGAAGAAATAAATTTTTGTTTATCTTGAATTGTTCTGTTATAATTAAGTAGGCTTTAATGGAAATTAATTGACTAAGTTCTAACATTGTCTTGCCTAGCAAGTGTGGTGTTAGGCGTCATCACGATCCCTAAGGTTGGAAATTTGGGTCGTGACACAACAATTGTTGGTAATTGGTTATTCAGATCTACTGGTACATCAGGTGCAAGAAGAATGGGCTACAAAGAACACCAAGATATTACCATATCTGTATCATATACAAGAAATGATGAAGAGGTTCACGAAGATAGAGTTCAGACATGTCCCAAGAATCTAAAATGAGTTCGCAGATGCATTGGCTACTTTGTCCTCCATGATACAACATTCGGATAAGAATTTCATCGATCCCATTCCGGTAAAGATCCATAATCAGCCACCTTATTCTGCTCTTGTAAAAGAAGAAACAGATGGAAATCTATGGTTTCATGATATCAAAGAGTACTTGGAAAAATGAGAATACCCAGAGCATGCAAATCATACTTAGAAACGTACGCTCCGGAGATTGGTCAACCATTTAATCCTGAGCGGAGGAATTCTGTATAGAAGGACTCCAAAATTAGGGCTATTACAATGTGTTGACGCCAAGGAAACTTCTAAACCACTCAAAGAGATACACGCTGGAACTTGCAGACACATATGAATGGTTTTTTCCTAGCCAAGAAGATACTTAGAGCAGAATGTTTTTGGATGACTATGGAAACAGACTGCATTCAGTATGTCCAGAAATTTCATTAGTGCCAAATACACGCAAATATGATACGAGTACCTCCAAATGAACTTAATGTAACAAGTGCACCTTGGCCTTTTGCCGCTTGGGGAATGGATGTCATTAGTCCGATCAAGCCCGCCGCTTCAAATGGGAACATGTTTATTTTAGTGGCTATAGACTACTTTACAAAATGGTTGAAGCTGCATCTTACAAAGTTGTAACCAAGAAAGTCGTCGCAGGTTTTATCTGAGATCGTATTGTTCATCGATTCGGGGGTTTCCAGAATTCATCACCACTGGCAACGCCACCAATCTCAATAGTGACCTAATGAAATCTATGTGTGAGACCTTCAAAATCAAATACAACAATTCCACAGCATACCGGCCCCAAATGAATGGAGCCGTGGAGGTCACCAATAAGAACATTAAGAAGATATTAAGGAAGATGGTAGAAAATTACAAGTAGTGGCACGAGAAGTTACCATTTGCATTATTGGGATACCATACCACAGTCCGCACATCAACCGGGGAAACTCCTTACTTGCTGGTCTACGGTACTGAAGTCGTCATTCCCGCCGAGATAGAAATTCCTTTTTTTAAGAATCATACAGGAAGATGAACTTAGTGATGCGGAGAGGGTAAGGAGTCGATATGAACAATTAAGTCTCATTGACGGGAAAAATGAATGCATTATGTCATGGTCAACTTTATCTGAACAAAATGTCCAGAGCTTTCAACAAAAGGGTCAAACCTAGACAATTCGCACAAGGGCAGCTGGTGCTGAAATGGATCTTTCCACATCAGGATGAAGCCAAAGGAAAATTCTCACCCAACTGGCAAGGACCCTACATGGTTCACACAGTACTAACAAGAGGAGCACTCATACTCGCATAAATGGATGGAGAAGTTTAGCCAAAACCTATCAACTCAAATGCAGTCAAAAGATATTATGTTTAAGCTGTTTACATGTATGGAATATGATGTAACTGAACTACACTTGACCTGATTCCCATTTAAGAAGAGATACGTAGGTAGCCCTGTGGGTTCGGTCACAATTATGTCATGCCCCAAAACCATGGGGCGCAACCGGCGCTCAACCGAGCAAGCCTATTAGGTTGCATTCTACCCAAAATTAATTTATGAATAACAAGGAGATGGACTCCATAAATCCTACTTTATGAGCATTACATTGACAATTTTTATCTTCGTCTTTATTTAACGGTTACAACCATACTAACCAAACTATTACAATTAATAAATAAGAAGGAAACATTTTTGCTATATAACAACATCTCTAGTTCAATTTTTCAGTACCGGACGCCACCCACAATCTGTCTACGGAGCCTCTAAAGATAGAGAAGAAAAAGTGACCATGCCGGAGACAAGGCTCCCGGATATGCCTCAAAGCGTAAAAACATAAGCAAACTAAGTGGACATATTCTATACATAACCCCGGAAAGAAATGGTGCTCACCAAGTCTGCTGTGGGGAGAAAGAGAAGGCACCGCTACCTGCGATCAGCGCTACCAGCTTCAGAGCCACCTACATCCATTAAAAGATGTAGCGCCCCCGATAAATGGGAAGTTAGTACCATCGAATAGTACTAGTATGTATGAACAAACTTTACTCTAAGTAGAATTAAATAGTACACAAGTAGAAGATAGTCATGGAAATCAAACAATGTTGCACAGAAATACAGAGAACACAAGTGAGTGTCTCATAGTTTCTTATTTCGTCTTTTCATCCTTTTGATTTATAGTCTCTTAGTGTCAAGTGCCATAAGTCATAATGCCACCGTGTCTTTTTATACGGAGTCCGGTCTTGGCTCGACCGGCTAAGCCATCCCAAGTGAGACATCACCGATATCATAATTTATACTCATCTTTTCGATGTGAATTCCACCATGTGTATAGCATGGAGTCTGATCTCGGCCCGATCGGCTAAGCCATATCACTTTGGGACATAACCATATCAATTAATTATTCGGTTCAGATTCCTTTACCATCATTTATCACATAGTCCTTGGCACTTGGATGCAATTAACAATTTGAGCCTTTTTCCCTTTTCATTCGTTTGATAGTATTATCCTTCATGTTGGTAAGTTCCAACATATGATGTATTGTGCACATAATAGGATGAGCATAAATAATCATGATTCACAATTTCAAGTAACATGGTGAAATGGTAAACAACTAAGACAATTAGGGAACAAAATCTTTTGTCTCCGCACATTAGAATAAACAATTCAAGTATGATAAAGCAAGGAACTCATACCAAATGCACGGACACTAACAAGATGATTTTACAAAGATTAAAGTTAGCCATACATACCTCAAAGAGATTTTTCTTAAGTTTTTACAATACACCAACACCTCTAGCAATAACAATCTATAAGGAGATAGTAGAAATCGATTAATGATTAGGAATATTACCCGTGGTGTAACTCTCTTAGGAATTTCATCAAACACCTAACATGTGAAGTAGACTACAAGGTCTGAAAATGGCAATTCCTTCTCCCATAAACCAATTTTAACAGGAACTACCCAAATTAGTTCTTTAATATCACATACTACAACTTAGTGCCACATACGTGGCCTATTTATAATCCCCAAAACATATTTGAACCCTTATCCTCTTGCATGAAATCTTGGAAGTAGGACTTACCCGGATGGAGGACAATCTAGTGGTTATATTCCTTCATTCTTGAAGACTTGAGCAAGATTTGGGTGATTATGAAGCTAGGATCCTTCTCTCTCTCTCTCTCTCTCTCTCTCTCTCTCTATATATATATATATATATATATATATATATATATATATTGCTCTCAAATCTCTCTAAAATCAGTAGAATATGACCCCAAATAAGCCCCTAAGCCTATTTATCAAAATGGGGTCGGGTTATAAAAATAGGAAAAATAAGCCTACGAAATAGGGTCTGCGATCGCATAATGCATCGCATAATAGGAATGTGGGTCGCAAAATGCATCGTGAAACTGGTGCCCAATTTTGGGCTACACTGGTCCATTTTTCGACCATTTTTGTAGTTACAGATCAATTATGCGGACTGCATAATGATGTTGCGATCGCAGAATTGCCACGGGATCGCATTTTTCCATCCTTTGGTAATTTGATCATAACTTTGTGTAGGAATGTCCAAATGATGAACAGTTTAAAGCGTTAGAAACTAGACTCGAAGAAATTTCATTTAATAGGTTGTTCATCACATAAAACCTTATATATATTTAGACATGCTCGTTCAAAGTGTGAACTTGTGCAAACTCGTTTGGAATTTTATCCTATTATGCAATTTTCCAATTTGACTTAGACTTAGGCCTTTCTCAGGACCCCACATTACTTATTATATGACTTATACACTTATTTACCATATCCAATTCACTTACATCATATTCATAGAACATAAAATATTATAATTAGCCTACCTGGCACCCCGAAATCCTAAATTACTTAGCAAAATTTTTCAGGGCCTTACATTCTCCTTCGCTTAGGATCATTCGTCCTCTAATGAGAGGTAGAGACCACCCCAAAACACCTAACAGAACATATCTCTTTCTAACCTACCTCAAGTCCCCAAATTTTGACTAACTCCTAACTTTTTCATAATTTTCGGTAGCATCTCCTTTGTAACTAGGCCTATCCACCTGCCAAAGAACCACCAAAACTAACCTAACAACTCATCCATAACTCGACAAAGCACCACAATGTATATTTCCATAACGCTAATGTCAGCATTACAAGACTACATTATCATAATGATACCTGAACATGGACTACACATTTTTAAATCCTGACACCTATAAGGTACCTTTCAAATTGACACTAATTGTTATACAATCAAGTGAAAATATTTTCTTCCCACCAAACTTTCGGCCTTCAAGGTGGCCTCCTCGACTTACAGGCTTTGCAATAACACATTCACGGAAACAATCCCAACTCCAAAACTTATCTAACAAGGATGACAGCTAGATACCTCGCATAAGCTAACTATACATTAACTTCACCTTCAATAATTTCCACCGGGATGATACACAAAGGATCTCCAACTACCTTCTTAGACATAGACATATGAAAACACAAATTACATGAGGAACAACTACGGGGAAACATCATACTCCTAGTGCAGCCTAATGGGAAACGCGCTTATGTACCCTTCATTATCAATTCACATAACATCTTTAGGGGGAAATATTGAGAATAACCTGTTCACCCTCCTAAACCTGTGGTGACCTTCAACGATTACTCTAAGATGTGCTATCATGAATTGACCATAAAATTACCTATCGAATATATGTGATCACAGGGTGATGCTTCCTCTTTGACACATTTGAACCTTCAATACCAAATAGATCTAATACAATAAGGAACAACGGAGTTCAAGATTGGGCTAGAATTATTCAGGAATCCATTAATGTGCTGAGTAGAGTATTTCATGAGGTTATATGCTAAGTGACACGAGGATTTCTACTAACGATGCTGACATGGTTTAATCCTGGTGACAACATCAATTATCAGATAAATGAAGCATAGTAGTAACTAGTATTCTTAGATGGGGTGGATAACATGTCCGTGATCTTGAGATTTAAAAGAAGTGGTCAAGTATGATACACCAGTTATGTCCCTGAGTGTAAGGTATGTAGTTGAGCTCAAATTGTACGACTCTTGCGACATGGGTGTGATCGAGGCCACAAAAGAAATACATGGAATTTGATTTCACTCCTAACAATAAGCGACACAAGGGCTCTATTCCACAAGCGCATGAGGTTGGAAAAAAAGTCATCCACTTATGAAATTATCATAATTCGAACAATTTAACCCTTCTCGACAACTGATCCTGTAAAGGATGATTAGAGGTACGACAACTGGTCTTCCGGATAAATGTGCTTATGGTATGTGCAAAAATCTGGAAGCATCTAATCTCAACCCTCTTACGGGTGAAACCACATAGCTAGAACATCCTACCATAAGGGTGAAATCATGTATTGGTTAGAGGGGTTCTAATGGTTGACGTAACGCTCCGGGAAGAAAGATAATTAATACTCCTATCCTCCCTAAGGCGGTGGAATGCAAGGGGTAGAAAAATTCCCCGCACATGACAATGACGTTGTCAATAATCCTAGAAGTCGAGTGAGCAGAAGGCCACGTAACCCATCCAATCCGACCCATTTAAGACTTTTGAAAAGGGGATGCACTTTGGTTTGAAATCATGGAAATATAATTTTGAACTTAAGGAATATCATTACTTTTGGAACCCATGATACAAGACCACGTAGTCCTAGAAATATTTTCAACAATGGCGAGAAAGTACTTAAAACCATTACAGGTTAGTGTAGAATAAGGCCTCAAAGTGTCCACATGAATAAGTTTGAAAGAATGAGACGTCTTAATGCATTTATTGGAAAAATGTAACCTAGGTTATCTAGTCACAGGGACATCGGAGCAAGTAAATGATTGTTTAGAAGAACATCTACAAGGAATATCTACAATATTTATTTATTCAAACAAAAGGAATATGTCCCTATCCTTGATGCTATAAGATTTCCTCTTTGATGCCATAAAACATAAAATGAGTTTTACAATGAGAGTTATCAGATGAAGTGGATAGTAAGGTAGAAAAACTAAAGAGCACCATTTGGAACCAACAAGCTTAAACCGAGTTGAAGACATTAGAAGTCTGTAGTAAAGGGGAATTTACCCACTTCCAGTGTCCTTTTTAGAAGAGGGGGCTTGTAGAGTACATAAAAGTGAGGTGAATTAGATCGAATCATATAGTTGGATAGCTAGTCGAGAAAATGAGATAAGATCGTATTGAAAAATACGGAGAAATGATACATGATGCAAGGTAAATGAAAAGAAAGTGAGAGAGCCTATGGAAGTAACCTTTACATTGTAACCACTAGGAAGGGTGGTAATATAAGGGATTACGAGAAGCTAAATTTTTGAAAGAAGATCTTTGTATGTAGTCACATAATATATAGCTCTAGAATTCAAAAATCCAATTATGTGTAGCAACTCTACTTCACAATGAAGCACTACAACACACTTCTACACAACCAGCCAAATTGAAAGATGATATAAGACTTGACTGAGAGAAAGGCTTTGACATATGAATGTGTTACTAGGTGTATTTCTCCTTGGTCAACCCAAAACCAAAAGGCGAGAGTTAGACTGATAAGCAGTTCGTTAGACTAGAACATGTGTAGATAATCCATTATCGAACGGAGATCATTCAATCTCAGCAATTGCGACATGCTATCAACCCTTGATGAACTTGAGGTGGGGTGGGAACCCATGTAATTTGTGGAATTTATTAATCCATTGACCAGATATCTTGAAGTATTTTCAAATTAGAGCTATCTTTTTGGGTCAAAGTTGAACCTTTAAGGATAGTGCTTCTAAGGGGGGTAGGATTTAGAATGGATAGTATAGCTGATAGTGAATGAAGCAGATTCGTAGCTAAAGTGAGAGGATGGATTGACTTGCCTCCGCCACCTATAATTTTATATCCTTGTTTAGTTATGTCAGAATACCGAAAATCCTAGTAATATCAGAAGACCGGAAGTTAACCAGAAAATAAAGGTATTGTTACATCTATCCCATTGTCTTGATTCAGCTAAATTGGCAAGGGGATTCAGGTGGATTACCATCGATAAAGGAAATTTTATTTCTAGATGCCAAAAACAAAATTATGATATTCCTTCAATCACCGAAATTGGAACTGGAAAAACAGGACAACAACCAGGGGAAGACCGGGTATATTGGAGGAATTTAACAAAAAGAGGACTTGAGGTTTCTAGGGGTAAAATCAAAAGCCTCACAGCTAGTGGAGCCATTACTAACATTAAACATCAGTTGGATTCGTAGCAAAATAGAGCAATTAGCAGATAAAGACACTCAAACAAGTATCGTGCAAATCAAAAGAGGAGCGAAAGTACTCATCTTCCTTACAACCAGAAGAAGCACAACCTCCAATAATAAGATGAACAACAAGAATAAGTAGCATGATCAAGCTACAAAAATAGAGGCTCGACAAACCCTAGCTTCGATGGAGATTTAGCAATGTCACCAGAAGTAATGAGCAGACCAAATCCAGAAAATAACTTGCAAGAGAAGAGGGAGAACTTGCCAAGAAAATGAAAATCTTGCCGATTCTAATCACTAGGCGAAAATGAAAGTCTCAGCAAAGTAGAGTGAGGGCACTACCAGACTAAAGAAGATGATAAAACAAGGTAAGATCTTCACTATGATACTATGTCAACATTCAGATTGAAGTTGAAACTCGAAAAAAAATGGCCTAGGGTTTTTAATAGAGAAGAATAAAGGGTCGAGAGAAAATACCTTTTTATTTTGTGAGAAAATATGAGAATTGTCCACCCATTCATTCGGTAAGAAGTTCTTCGGGTATAGTCCCTTATTGAGAGTTTAGAAAGGCGTGTCGAAAGTAGTAATTCTATAGTTACAACTCAATTCAAGGACATGATTATAGAGCTCAATGTCATAAGAGATTGCATAGAAAATTTGCGGTGGAGTGGAGTCACGAAATAATGGATCTCATTCAAAGAGTAGATGCATGCAATGTTTTTCGATTCAGTGTCTTATTAAGACTATGTTTATGGGAACTCCCCTTAGCAACAGGTTCTACTAATCCCTCCAAGGCTCAATACATTCTTTTAACAAGCCTTTGGGCAATCTGGTTCAGACTCAATGTTGGGATCAATCCCTCCTTACATGCTTCAAATTCGCAGATTATTGTATCAAGATTACTAATCTTGAGAATAAGACATAGAGAGGAAATTAGCTCCCTATCTTGAGATTTATCGCACGATATGGAGTATCAAAGAAGGGTGTAATTCCTAAATTTCCAAGTAGCCCCCTAGTTATAGATGTGGTTGACTACACACATATAAGAAGGGCTCTACTAGACACGACTCCGAGACATCCTAGGAAACTTTAAAACCTTAGGCTCTGATACAAAGTTTGTCACGCCCCAAAATCGAGGGGCGCTACCGGCGCTCAACCGAGCAAGCCCGACTGAGCAAGCCTATTATGTTTCATTCTACCCAAAATTAATTTATGAATAACAAGGAGATGGACTCTATAAATCCTACTTTATGAGCATTACATTGCCAATTTTTATCTTCGTCTTTCTTTAACGGTTACAACCATACTAACCAAACTATTACAATTAATAAATACCAAGGAAACATTTTTTCTAAATAACAACATCTCTAGTTCAATTTTTCAGTACATGATGCCACCCACAATCTGTCTTCGGAGCCTCTAAAGATAGAGAAGACAAAGTGACCATGCCGGCGACAAGGCTCCCGTATATGCCTCAAAGCGTAAAAACATAAGCAAACTAAGTGGACATATTCTATACATAACCCCGGAAAGAAATTGGGCTCACCAAGTCTGGTGTGGGGAGAAAGAGAAGGCACCGCTACCTGCGATCAGCGCTACCTACATCCATTAAAAGATGTAGCGCCCCCTACAAAAGGGACGTTAGTACCATCGAATAGTACTAGTATGTATGAAAAAACTTTACTCTAAGTAGAATTAAATAGTACACAAGTAGAAGACAGTCATGGAAACCAAACAATGTTGCATAGAAATACAGAGAACATAAGTGAGAGTCTCATAGTTTCTTATTTCGTCTTTTCATCCTTTTGATTTATAGTCTCTTAGTGTCAAGTTCCATAATTCATAATGCCACCGTGTCTTTTTACACGGAGTCCAGTCTCGGCCCGACCGGCTAAGCCATACCAAGTGAGACATCACCAACATCATAATTTATACTCATATTTTCGATGTAAATGCCACCATGTGTATATCAATTAATTATTAAATTCACATTCCTTTCCCATCATTTATCACATAGTCCTTGGCACTTGGATGCAATTAATAATTTGAGCTTATTTCCCTTTTCATTCGTTCGATAGTATTATCCTTCATATTGATAAGTTCCAACATATGATGAATTGTGCACATAATAGGATGAGCATAAAGAATCATGATTCACAATTTCAAGTAACATGGTGACATGGTAAACAACTAAGACAATTAGGGAACAAAATCTTTCGTCTCAGCACATTAGAACAAACAATTCAAGTATGATCAAGCAAGGAACTCATACCAAATGCACGTACACTAATGAGATGATTCTACAAATATTAAAGTTAGTCATACATACCTCAAAGAGATTTTCCTTAAGTTTCTACAATACACCAACACCTCTAGCAATAATAATCTATAAGGATATAGTAGAAATTGACTAATGATTAGGAAGATTACCCGTGGTGTAACTCTCTTAGGAATTTCATCAAACACCTAACATGTGAAGTAGACTACAAGGTCTGAAAATGGCAATTCCTTCTCCCCTCAACCAATTTTAACAGGAACTACCCAAATTAGTTCTTTAATATCACATACTACAACTTAGTGCCACATGCATGGCCTATTTCGAATCCCAAAAACATATTTGAACCCTTAACCTCTTGCATGAAATCTTGGAAGTAGGACTTACCCGGATGGAGGACAATCTAGTGGTTATCTTCCTTGATTTTTGAAGACTTGAGAAAGATTTGAGTGATTATGAAGTTAGAATCCTTCTTTCTCTCCCTATATATATTGCTCTCAACTCTCTCTAAAATTAGTAGAAAATGCCCCCAAATGAAGCCCCTAAGCCTATATATCAAAATGGGGTCAGGTTATAAATATAGGAAAAATAAGACTACGAAATAGGGTCTGCGATCGCATAATGCATCGCATAATAGGAATGTGGGTCGCAAAATGCATCGCGAAACTGGTGCCCAAAACTGGGCTACACTGGTCCATTTTGTGACCATTTTTACGGTCGCAGATCAATTATGCAGACTGCATAATGATTTTGCGATCGCAGAATTGCCACGAGATCGCATTTTTCCAGCCTTTGGTAACTCGATCATAACTTTGTGTAGGTATGTCCAAATGTCGAACGGTTTGAAGAGTTAGAAACTAAACTCGAAGACCTTTAATTTGATAGGTTTTTCATCACATAAAAACTTATATATATTAAACATGCTCGTTCAAAGTGTGGACTTGTGCGAACTCGTTTGGAATTTTATCCTATTATGCAATTTCCCAATTTGACTTAGACTTAGGCCTTTCCTTGGACCCCACATTACTTATTATATGACTTATACACTCTTAAGACGGGTACTACTCGTGTAGCTTGTTTTGAGGTTATTCCCCTCAAGTTTGAACAACTTTCAAGCTTTCACTACTTGAATGAAAGTCGTCTTAAACCACTTCCCTTCTATCTCTCATTTTCCTTTGAACTTTTTTTTGTTGTTATCTTTTGTGAAACGATTATTAGGAATTCATAAATAGAATTAGCTTTTCATGCTTAGTGATGATTTCAGAATGTGCAGCGACAGTGTTCTCTTGTAACTGGTACATCAGTTTATTGTTGTTCTAGGACATTTAGGTTTCATGATGCAGCATTCAACTCTACGCTTCTGCTGATTTTATCATAGTTTCATGGCCTGTTTAGCAGTTCTCGTAGTTTATACTTGCTCAAGTTTGTTGACTTATTTGAGAGATAGAAGTGTTCAAGGTTTTCTAGTGTCTAATTTGACTATGTTTCCATGTAATTTGGATACAGACATCCAGTAAGTAATAACAAAAGTCCTACAGATTAATTGGTCATGATCTTTCATTTCATTGGAAACCTTGCATGATAAAATTTGAAATGTGGATTGGGGATGCACTTAATTTTGTAGTTTCTCTTAGAAAATGGAAACGAGGATAAATCTGTTCGACTCTTCTTATTGCCTCAAGACCGTAGTATTTATCAGTCTCTACTTCGTTGCCTAATGCTGAAATTTGGTGTATGCATATTTTTTACAAGGATCTGCTCACTTATGAATTAAGTTGTTGTTTGAACTTTGAAGCTGCAGAAATTCAAGAACCGTTACGCGTTAGCTGCAGGCCAAACATTTCTGTGCAGTCTGCTAGATTAATCATTTTGAAATATGTATTCTGGACTCACTTTGAATATAGACTGGAATTTCCTATTCTGAATTTGTATGCTAGGCGTTAACGGACATATGTATGTCTGGACTCATATATAATGTAGTCTGCTTTGGGATGTAATATTGTAATGGTAGGCGTTAACAGACATATGTATGTCTGGACTCATATGTTAACGCCTATGAGCAGTGACGTTGAAGTTATATAACATATTGTTGATTTAAGGTAGTGAAGTTTTCTTCCTGAGTAACAAAAGGGTTCTCTAGAATCTGTGTAGTCTGCTCAATATTGTTGATTTAACATATTGGATGTAATGTAGGCGTTAATGTCTGGAATCATCTGTAGTTTCCTATTCTGAATTTGTATGCCAGGAGATCAACAAACAATTAATGCACGCAATATAGATAACCAATCCTCCCTATAAACCACTCGATAATCGCCGATAAGAGCTAAAACGATACTAATCCGCACGATATCTTATCGGGTGGCTAGCGAATTAATATATTTAAAAGCCGATAACCGATAAGCCAAACCGTTAAGAGTAAATAATCGCCCAATCCGCCCGATAAGCAGCCCTACTTGTTCTATTTTGTAATGTTATTCCATTTATTATAGGTCTGTAATAATTTTTGTAATAACATTTTGGGTGTTAGTAAAATTGAGAAAGGGGCTTTTATCTTATAATTGCATGGAATTTGGTAGAAATTCTGCCTATAGGTTCATTACTTATCTTAGAAATGTGTTATTATGCTCAAATATGTTCAGTTGTCATGTGTTAGAAAATCATGCCTATAGGTATTCTTTTTTGCTCAAAACGTGTCACTTTTAAGTTATTATAGAAATCTTGCATATAGGTATACTATTATGTTCCTTTATTATGCGTTAGAAACCCTGCCTATAGGATCTTTACTTGGTTCAAATATGTTCTACTTTTGTTCGTTAGAAACCATGCCTATAGGATATTGTATGATTAAATGTGCGTATAGGATTCTGTCTACATGCTGCCCAATCTACAAATTATAGAAATCATGTCTATAGGATCTAAAATAAGTTTAATTATAGAAATCATGCCTATAGGATCTAAAATCAGTTTAATTATAGAAATCATGCCTATTGGGTCTGAACCATTTTAAGTATTGTCCTACTCATTTCTTTAAGAGTCTGTAGTACTATGCTAATTAGCATAACTAGAAACCATGCCTATAGGACTCGATTAACCAATTCTGAAAATGTTCCTGTGACTACCACTGTTAGTTACTGTGCGAATCACCTAGACATCATGCCTATAAGTTTAATCCCTTATTCTTAAAATCAATAGGCAACTATGCATGCCTTAGAAATTGTATTAAGAAACGGCTTTTACGTATAAACTACCTGCTCATTAAGTTCAGTATCATATAGAGATCCTGCCTATAGGTTTCTGCAACCTTAACTTGTTAAAATCACCAACTGCCAATGTTAATCAGTTTCACGTGCATTTATTGTCTAAGTGCGGAGGCCAACTTGAGCACTTATTTGCTTATACACGAAAGTCCAAAATGTTTTGTATGTCGCCTCGTATTTTTCATTTTGAGCTACCTAAGTTAAAGTCTAGAACCACCCTAAAATACGGGTAGTGCACGCATAAGGTACGACTTAGAATTAACTGGTGCGCTTCAGGTAAGCAACTTAAAGATAGTAATCGGATAGCAGGAGATAATAGTCTGTGCCCGCTGAATAATACGAGTAATACCCCCACCTTCGTTTTTCAAGTCAATATTTTCGTTTGTCCAAATTTTTATCTCTTCCCTTAGACTAATTCATATAATTCGAGTCCGGTCGGGACCCACCGCTGTGGAACTCGAGGCGTGCCTAACACCTTCTCCTCAAAGTAATTTGAGCGCTTACCCGATCTTTGGTGACACGACTGGTTAATCCAGATTTATCTAAAAATAGGTGCCCTAACGAACCTTAATCCATTAGGTGGCGACTCTCTCTTTTAACACCCTTCCTTAAAAGAGTAGTCACGTGTCGAAACCCGATTTCGCGAGAAAAAAGGCGCAACAACATGGTGACTCTGCTGAAGATATATTTTAGGATCTTGATACTGCGAACTTGGTCTATATGAATTAGTCTCTTCCGATAAGCGTGCCTTTATTATTTTGCTTTTACTTGAGTATCCCGCTCCCATTTTCCCTTTTATTGATACATGCACACCCTCTTCCCTATTTCCCCTTTATATATGAACTCATGTGCAACTCTTCGCTTAATTTGGTTACAATGTGCATTTCCCCTTTATTTCCTAATCATGTTCACTAGCTCCAAACTTTTAAAATTTGCTATATCATGTCTATCCCAATCCTTACTCCTTTATTTGCTTTATTACGATTCTTTCATATTACACGAACTAACTTCTTCCCTGTGTTTCTTTCTTTTCTGTCTTTACGTTTATTAAATACTGCAGTTATTGCTTTCATCGTGCAAAATACTTGACAATGTTTTGTTTTATCTTTGCATAAAGCATGCTCCACGCGTGTGTCATTAACACCATAACAATACTTGATGAGTGTCTGCGCTCTTCCTAAATCACCTTTTTAAATTTGGAAAGGCTTATTTGCGGTAAAACTAGTCGATCAGCAATGCAATCGACGATTTTGTGCCTTTCCCTCTAAATTTGTCCACTTGAGGGTATCGGTCTAGACTCTTATAGAAACCCCACTCTGATGTTAACTGTGCATGCATCATGTCTAAACCTAGTATGGGTTAGAACGCTATCCACGTGATAACTCTCTAAGGCAAACCTTGTCCAAAGCCATCGTGATTTCCATAATCCCAACGGGAACAATCATAATATGTTCATTATTTGGAGAAAACGTGCCGATATACTAATCATTAATGTGTAAATAGTCGAATCTAGAGGGGGGAAAGGGCTAACTTTATCTGTTATGGAGAAATGAGGCACGAAGTCCCCCGGTTCGGCATGGTTCGAAGTATCCCACCTTTGTTGCAAGATTGGTTGGAAAATCTCTCTCCAAGCGACAAAAACCATGTGAAAAGAGTTCTCGGAAACTTACCTTCTTTGCTAGACATTCAGCCAAACAATGTACTGATCGAGGCCGCTACTATGTTCTGGGAAGAAAAGAGGGTTGTTTTCCATTTCGGTGATATAGAAATGACTCCCCTTCTAGAAAAAATAGGAGGCTTTGCCGTCCTCCCTAGGATAGCCCCCGTCTGTTGGTACCAAAAAATCGCACTTCTCGAGGGTTTCGGAAAATGATGAGTTTTACAATGAATGATGAGTTAGTCTTCCTGAAGAAGTCTTACATACCCTTTGACTTCCTTTACGAGCGATATGGGCACAACAAGTCCTACTGCCTCTATCATGATGAGTTTGCCATCACTTCTCTAGGTTGGACTCATCGTCGGGTTTTTGTGTTCATCGTTTATTTTCTAGGGATACTGATATTCCCAATACAAGGAGAAAGGATCCACACTCATTTAGCTATGGTTACCAAGACCCAAATGGAAGGAATAGAGGGAAAAACTTACACTATTGTCCCAATGATCATAGAAGATATATACCGAGCCTTGGCCCGCTGCAAGAAAGGATATAGGAATTTTGAGGGATGTAATATGCTATTACAAATATGGTTGTTAGAACATCTTCAAAGGGGACAATATCGTCAAGAATTTCCGCGGCGACCATGAATGACTACATAGATTTTCACCATCCAAAAATAATGACTTTTATCCCGGACATTTTTGCACAACCAGGAAACGTTGTGGGCTAGATACACTTCTTTAGCAATTTGACTAACGACAAGGTCTATTGGATGTTCGAGTGGTTCCCTATAAGTGAATTCACCATCAGATCAAGAGACATTCCTCACCTAGTGCTAATTGGTTTAAGGGGTACCTATCCTTATGCCCCTATCAGAGTCATGAGGCAGGCTTGGAGGAAACAAGTCATACCATGAGTTTCCAAGATGGTTCACTACAAAGCAGATTTCTAGGGTGATGCCATTCCATTCAAGTGTGAGGCACAACACATAAGGCATCTAAAGATCATTGTGGAAAAGGATACCATCGATCCAGATCGGTATCATGCCGGCCATGTATATTTCTACCCATCATGGTTGGTCGACGACATAGCAGGAGAAGTCAAGGTAGGGATTGATTTGGGAAATAGGGTCATAGACGACGCTGCCGAGGCGCAAGTCAAATACAGGAGGTTACGCTAAAGGATTTTTGAATTTGAGGCCAAACACTTGGAACAGAACAAAGTGGACATGGAAGCAATCAATGAATGGAGAGGAATCACTATTAAATCAATAGAGAGGTTGGAGTATTTAGAGCAGGGTCTGATGGAGCTTGAGGGGAAGATGAGGAAAAGGATCGTGGATTATCAGAATGCAGAGGGAAATGAAGGAGGACATCTAGCAAGGGCGTATTTGCTGTTGGACATGCGTGACATGGGGAATCTGATCGATGGGGATAAGAATGCTAATCTTGGAGAAGGTCCCTCTGGGACCGAGTAGATTAGAATTGGCGTTTACTTGTTTTCTAGAGTCGTTTTAGAATTCGATTGTAATAAGGCAAATTCCACTAGTAACTCTTTATAGTTATTGTCGTTTTAATAGAGATTTGGTCTATTTATCATATTAATGAAATGATGCAATTATCGGCATTAAGTTTCTCCAAATCTATATGTCGATATGCCTACCTCGGGCACAATGAGGTCCCCAAATTAGGACGCGAATTTATAATTCCGCAATACATGTTTAAATACTACAAATATCCCTAAAAAACTCCCTACTGACTTGTTTACCTTTTTTCTTTTCTTTGTTTTGATTATTCCCATCCTCTAAGGTTGGTTCGTGCATACTGGCATCATCAGCATATCATACCAGATCCAGAGGTCTTCCACCTCTTCCTCCTCCAAGTGATCCTAAAAGCAAGGGAAAAGCTAAGATGGATGACATGAATGGTATCAGGAAAGACAATGCTACACATGCAAAGAATGTTGAAACTTCGGATGGTCGGAGTACTCCGACACAAAATGATTTGGTTCTACAGTTGGAGCAGAAAATACTGGAGTTACAAGGGGAACTTGAGCAGGTCCTCAACTTGGAAAACCTTTCCCTCGCCTTGAATGTCCCAGATATCAACCAACAGAATGCCCAAAACCCAGCGCCTCCTCAAAACACACCAAACCAGCACCCGCAAAATCCTCTTGCACCTCATCAATACGCCACGCCTCCCCAAAATCCTAATCCTCCATCGGTACCAACTCCTCCTCAGCACCAACATCATCCAACTCAATATCCACAAACTACCACCTACCATACTCATCAAAACACACCAGATCCTACCCATGATCCAAAGAACTCGACCAATGATCACCACTACGCCCAAATCCCCGGAATCCATCAAAACAACCCCTTACACGTAGAAACTCTACGTCGCCTTTCACAACAAACCCCATACACACTTGAATCTGCCGAGATGGACTAGCTCATCAAGAATATGGCGGAGGAACTTGAGAAGCTCACAAATCGAGTCCAAGGCGTCAAAGGGGGTAAAGGCATTGAGGGTTTGAACTATGAAGATTTGTATATTCGGCCGGACGTAGAACTGTTAGAGGGTTACAAACCTCCCAAGTTCGAAATGTTTGACAGAACAGGTGACCTAAAGGTGCATATGAGGACATACTGCGACAAGCTCGTAGGAGTTGGAAAATATGAAAGAATACGCATGAAATTATTCATGAGGAGCCTCACCAGAGACGCCCTATCTTGGTATATCAGTCAAACTCCAAAGAAGTGGGTTAACTAGGTAAGTATGGCGTCAGATTTCATGGATCGGTTTAGATTCAATACGGAGAATGCACCTGATGTCTTCTATATCTAGAATCTTAAGAAGAAGCCGACAGAGACTTTCCGCGAGTATGCTACTCGGTGGAGATCGGAAGCTGCAAAAGTAAGGCCGGCATTGGAAGAAGAGCAAATGAACAAACTCTTTGTCCGGGCCTAGGATCCGCAATACTACGAGAGGTTAATGGTCATTGAAAATCATAAATTCTCAGACATCATCAAATTGAGAGAAAGAATAGAAGAGGGAATTAAAAGCGGGATGGTAACCAATTTTGAGGCATTACAAGCTACCAACAAGGCCTTGCAATCAGGAGGCATATCCAAGAAGAAGGAAGTATGGGTCGTGATGGTAACCCAAGGTCCGAAATCTCCTCTCACATACTAAACACATACACCCATATATCAGCCTTCACTTCCCAGATATTCACAACCCGCCACCACTTACCATACTAACAATACCCAGCCAGCATACTACCACTCACCACCATCCCCCAAAAACTATCAGAAACCTAGACCAAATTTCGATCGCAGACCGCCCAGACAATACACCCCTATTGCTGAACCCATCAATCAGTTATATGGAAGACTGAAAGTTGCTGGTTATGTCACTCATTTCCGCTGTTGCCATGGAAAACTCCTCCTAATGGGCCAATCCAAATAAGATATGTGCCTACCACTTCGGCATGAAGGATCATACTGTTGATGAATGTTGCACTGTGAAGGACAAGATCCAGACGTTGATTGATACCAAGGTTATACAAGTGAAAGAGGTTGCATCTAACGTCTGCAACAATCCCCTCCCGGATCACAGGGGTGAGGGGGTAAATGTGATAGAAACTGATAAAGAATGAGACCTGGAAGGGTGAATTAGACTCATTTGAGAAGGGGATGATCCTAAGAAACCTGCAGTCACTCTTAGTCCTATTGTGGTACAGATACATCCACCAGTCAAAGTTGAAGTAGTCGCACCAACTCCGTTTGAAGTTGAAGTAACAACACTTGCAGCTGCGCCTACTCCGTTTGAAGTAGAAGTGACCACACCATTCACTGTGACGCTAGCACATGCATCGTCCTTTAAGTCCAATGCTATACCATGGGACTATGCTGCAAAAGCAAGGAGGAAAGGAAAGGGAAAAATTGAGGAAATAGGTGCAACACAAGGGATGACCAGGACTGGTAGAGTCTACACACCTGAGCACCTAGGGGAAACAAGTAAAGAAGCCGCTTCCAAATAGCCTATCATTGAAACTGGCCCAGATGATCTTTGGAGAAAGGTGCAAGCGAGAGAGTACTCTGTCAGCGAAATATTATTTATGTTGCACGGGGTGATCCTTTAGGCTAAAAAACTTAAGGCCCCCCACCTTCGTTTTTAAAGTCCATAATTTTGTTTGTCCAAATTTTTATCTCTTCCCATAGACTAATTCATACAATTCGAGTTCGGTCGGGACCCAGCGTTGTGGACCTAAGGGAGTGCCTAACACCTTCTCCTCAAGGTAATTTGAGTCCTTACCCGATCTTTGATGACGCAATTGGTTAATATGATTCCTAACGCACCTTAATCTGTTAGGTGGAAAATCTCTCTTTTAACACCCTTCCTTAAAAGAGTTGTCGCGTGTCGAAACCCGATTTCGCGAGAAAAAGGGGCGCGACATAGGGCACCATTAAAACGCCTTGAGGCTCATGTGTGAGGCTTAGTTCTGTGATGTGTATGCTCTCAAGCGCCCTTAACACGCCTAACGCTCAATGCTCGGGACTCGCCCAACAGTTCTTATGCGAGTTATGTGTTGAATTCACTAATTAGTACTATTACCGCTCTAAATTCTTTAGCAAATGATCGATTAACGTTCTCTTTATTATAGGAATATAAAAACTGTGAATATGCTATATGTTTTATTTTATAGTACTTTCTTTAATTCTTTTTTAGTTTTTTGAATTTTTAATGCATCTTTTTATATATTTTAATTATAATACTATATTATTAATTTATAAATTTAAACAATTAAAGATTCGCGAGGCTTATCCTTTTGAAAAAACTGCTTATAAATGGGAGTTGGGAACCAAAATATTATTTTTTTGGACTGAAAGAACAAAAATAGGTGTAAAAAAAGAAGAAGACCAAAGTATATATAGCGCCCAAGTACTGGGCGCTATATGTAAAAAGATGCCACACCCAGGTATAGCGCCGAATATTTGGGCGCTATACCCTTAATTTAAAAATAGCCTCATCCTCTTCAAGACGAATCACTCGTCTTCTTTCCAAATTTTTTATTTTCTCCACTGGTTTGGTCCCCCACCCCGCTGCCCCACTTTCTTAAAAAAAAATTTTGAAAGAAAACGAGTGATTCGTCTTGAAGAGGATGAGGGTATTTTTAAATTAATGGTATAGCGCCCAAATATCCGGCGCTATACGTGAGCGTGACAGCTTTTTACATATAACGCTCAGTACTTGGGCGCTATATATACTTTGATTTTTTTTTCTTTACACTTATTTTTGGTCTTTTAGTCCAAAAAAACAATATTTTGGTTCCCAAACTCTTTTAAATGGTTGGTCGTACTAATGTCTTGTTCGCGCAGTTGTCAGGCATGCGTCGTCGACTTACATAGAGTACACCGCTAATGTTTGATATTCTTTAGAATAGATTGACGTATGATTGATAGGGTTCTATTGTACTAAATTCCTAATAATGGTACGGATGTTTGGTGCCTAACTATTGCCCAATCTTGTCATTGGCCTTTTGTAGTCATAAAATTGATGATGTGGTAATTAGTGCAGGAACCTAGCTCGAGAGCATTCAAAGTCCCCTACTCCCTTTGCCCTTTCTCTTTCCCTTCTCTCTTCCCCATTTACTCCAATCCCTTTTGTTTTTCCCCCTAATCTTAACTCACCTCTTCAAAATAGGATGCCTAAGTGGTGGTTTGGTCTGATAACAAGTTATTTTGGATTAATTATTCCAAAATTCGTTATCCGAGAATTATTATCCCACTCTCTCAAAAGAATAAAAATAATACAACATAAATATTTTGGTGATAGAGTATTTCAGGGTGGGTTCAAGTTTTAAGATTTTTTACATTGAACACATTATATTTTTGAAGTTATGGGTTCATATCATTTATATTTGTAAATTTTAATGAATTTTACATATAAATTTCTACTCCGTGTTGAGAGTTATGTGTTCAATTAAACCCGTATTTACCACATTGCATCCGACCCTGGAGTAATTCATTTACATTATCATTTATCAGAATATAGAAAAGGTAAACCCCTAAATATTATATATAAGGGAAAGTAAAAAAATGTACTAGTTTTTCTCGTTTTACCATATATATTTGGGGAGAAAAAGAGCATATCCGTTAGTAATGACATTGAAGCATTAAAAATAATGTAGTTTCAAAAGACTCATCAAGCACGAGCTAAAGAGATATTTTGGTGTTGGTGTAGGATTTGCATGGGATATTACACCTTAATTGTAAATTCAAATCTTGGAAGGATTTGCTTAAGATACGAGTTCCTACGTTCTAGGTCATGGTTTGCACATGTCATGTCTCTCTTCAATGACAAGAATATCATTGAAAACAGTATCATCATGCAATTAATATCCACACAACCAAGAAATTGACTTAACAGTATGGATCTAAGCTCCCGTTTGGTCATAATATTAGGAATTTCGTTTTTAAATTTTATTTTCAGATATCTATTTGTTTATAGATTTTACAAAATTTTCAAATTCCAAAAATAGAACTGTTTTGAAGTTTTCCGCTCATAAAACTTCAAATTATTTTTAATTAAAAGCAAATCCAAATATAATTTCAACTTTCAAGGATCAATTTTTATCTCATCTTTAAAAACTTATTTTTTTAACTTTCAACCAAATTTATGTCCCAACGCTATTATCAATTACAATTTAATCGACTATAATACAGAATTACTCTAGTTTCAAGTTACCGTATTAGATTTTAAGAGTTATCCCAACAATATGATAATAAGAAAATTTATACACACAAAAAAACAATGTGGTTATAACTTTAATATATAAGAGCAAGTCTTTTGACTAGGTCAAGATACTGTAGCAGGGCATATTTGGAAGCAACCCCACAAACAGAAACAAGAAGATGTGTGCCTCTCTTTCTGTATCTTTAATCTGTCTGTCTCTCTCTGAATCACATTTTTTCATAATTTGAATCTGATGATTGAGGGATCCAAGGCTTTCATCATGAGAGAGTAAGATCAAAAGCTAACAAAATATATTAAAAGCAACAAAAAGAAGAAAGAAAAAGCAAGAAAAGCAAAGGCAAAGATTCTACATATCATTCATTCTCTTGGCCTTATTTTGAGCAGCCAGCAGCAGATCCAAGAAGAGAGTTTTTGCTTACTTTCATGCAAAAATCACTTGTATATTAAATACAAAAGAATGAAAAAAGCTTTATGTTGATTGTGACTATATGTAAAAGAAGCCATTTCTAACTTTCTCTTTTATTAAAGAAAAAGTCTGCAAAAGAGCATGCTGTGGAAACTTTGTCTCCATGCCAATCTTTTTTCTCTATATACACACACATTCATATATTTTGGCATATATAATGTCCCACTTTCCCACCCACCCACCACCTCTTCGGGCGATGTTCGGTATTGCATTAGGCCTGACTAAATTTATGTTGCGCTAAAATGTTTTTTATATTGTACGTAAAGTATTTTCTAACAAAGATAAATAACTTTATACGCATGGTTCGAATTCAATCGAAACGTTTAATAAAGGATGAAGAAGTACTTATTATTCCACTGTTGGTGCCACCCACCACCTTATCCCACCTTCTATTATATTCTCTTCCCTTTAAACTAAAAAGGTTTGAAGTATAGAAGCTTGTCTTGGTCTTGGTTAGACTGTACTACTGGCAATGAAAGATAAAAGTTGCATTGCCTTTTAAAAGTGTACACATTTATAATTCTAACCTTATGGCCATTAATAAATCCCTAAAAGGACATATTAGTGCCTACTACTTTTTCTTCTCATTCCTTTTTTTTTTCAATAGTAATCATTTCTAGATCATGTTGAGAAATTTATAATTGCTGGCTGGCCTTTAGAGCTACAGAATGTTTTTGTTAGTACAATCATTGGTCATAGGGAAACAAACACAATTATTATGTGTACAGATAGATAGCCAACGGAACTATTATTATGACTTATGAAGATAGCATTATTCGATCCTTCATTATTTCATGTGTATTAACAATTCAGTAGTGGCTATTTGTGCAACTAACGAGGTTTATCTTTCTTTTGACAATTTTAGTACTATACAATCTGTCTTGAGAGCAAAAGAAAAGACCAAAAATTAAGGGGAAAATCACTAGGAAATTCAAAAATAACTAGAGTTACAAGTGGTCATTCACAAATAATCACATGATCAAAAGTAATAAAAATTTAGCCACTTTTCATGTAAAAATAAATTTGAACGAAAATACTGTTCAACAACCGGAAAAATACTCCAGTATAATATACTGGAGTTCCAGTATAATATACCGGTCCGGCATAATATACTAGAGATTGGAGCACCGGTGCTCCAATATCAAGTATATTATACTAGAACTTTCTGCGTGTTGGAGTCCAACATAATATGCTGGAAGTTCATACACAGGTGCACCGATCTTCGGTATATTATGCTGGAACTTTCAGTGTTGCAGCGCAATAGTGATTATTTTTCAATGACCTTGCAAACATTGGCTATTTTTAAATGACCAATCCGAAAACTGACTAGCCCATGCTATTTTTACGCTAATACTCCGGAAAAAAAACATAATTTTGTTGTTCCAGTGATAGAAGCACGAGATATACAGTTAAGGCGTCTGGTGAATTGGTGAAATCTCTCTATAGTTAATTTAAGGTTTCTGATTTGAGTCATGAAAATAAGAAAACTCTTGGTGAAGAGCGTTTCTAGCTTTAATGGGCCCCACACTTTGTGAATCCGAATTAATTAATGGGAGTATGGGACTACTATTATTTCTAGATAATATTGTAGCTTGAAATTTTGCAAAATTTCAGTCAACAATAGTTAGCAACTTAGCATGAGGGACATCTAAGTTGTTGAGGCTCCAGAATCAAAGAAACAAAAGGTCCCCTTATGTCGGAGCATTTTGAATTTCACCTTTCAGTTTACAAAGAAATTCTCTTTTTTTCTTTTTTTAATTAATAAAATTCAATTAATCTCCTTAACTTTTTATATTGGACAAACAATAATTTCTTGACCTCTTGAGTGTGGTAGAAAATTCCATTTGAGCTAAAAAAATGTTATATTGATTAGTTAAAGGATTTCATAATTTTAATTATACACATTTAATAGGACACATAACGCTATAGTTAAAATTTTAGGTTCTAATCATAAGAAAGGTTTGGAGCAAAATATGTTAGTGTTTAAGGACAGATTGGTGTACATAATTATAATTTTTATAAGATATTATTGGGTAATTATTCATTGTGGAAAGGGAACTTTTCACAACTTTACCCTTTGTTTTTCCCGGCCTCATTTGTCACAAAGTTCCGTCCATTAGAATAATTGTGCCTTCGTATAATTATCTCATTTATTGACTAAGATGTAGTTGATTGACTGATTGATACAAAAATTAAATAGTATTAAAAAAATTGAGAATGTTGGCCTCAAGTGCTCAACTAAATTATTGTTTTTATCGATTTTTGGATCAATGTGGATATTTTTTATATATCCCATTGAACATGTGAATGTAATAGTGTATTCAAACATAAAAGATTAAGAGGTAAAACAAGAGTTTACTTTATTGATTTGTCTTAGATAAAATTTTGAAATATCTCGGCATAATTTATCGTGAAGTATAAATGTGCCTTATAATCTCCATCCTATATATTCTTCTTCTCTATGAACAGATATCCTGGAACAACAATAAAATTATCACAAAGGATTGGGCTGTTTTTTATAATTTATTCTAGGAATAGATAATGATGTGAAGTGGAACCTTGGAGCGACGCTAAAGTTTTTTCGTGTGATTTATAAGTTCGAGCCGAAAAAGCAATAACTAATACTTGTATTAAAATAAAGTGTCTATATCACATTACTTGGGGTGTGATTCTTTCTCGGACTCTATGTGAACACGGGGTGCCTATATCGGGCGACCTTCTTTTTAATGAATAGATAATGATGTGGCACTTTTATGCTGATGATATCTTCATCAATCGTTCATTCCATAATGGGAACAAAGCTCGAGGGTAATGTCAAATTGACATGGACTCCCACTAAGTAGCTACCATATTGTTTCTAAAAAGCTTATTTAATCTTTTCTTGGACCTAAAAGCTTGGACTGCAAATAAAACTACGACGACTAATTTGATACTAATAAATCGATCAAATATGAAAGGATCAAAAGTTTGAAAAGATACTATTGAAGTGCTAATCTTGATGAGACATATTGTCTATATAACAACATTAATGAGAAAAAAAACTGATTTGTTGTTTATTGTTGTAAGGAATAAACATGGACCAGTTTATTTCTTGTCTCATGATATTGATCTTCTCTTTTGTCTTTAATGAAGACAAATCTACAAGTAAAAAAGCAAAAAAAATTACATTTATAGATATGTTCATATTCGATCAAGTTATCAAAAAGACGATGAAATACTTTTATATATATATATATATATCCGGCTTGATTACTGGCGGAAAAAGTTTCTTTAATTTTATTTTTTATGGTAACATAGAGTTGTAAGAAAATTCCTTTTGTCAGAAAATTATATCGTGCATGGAAGCAAAACCAAAGGATTTGTTTTATACATATATATAAATTATTGAATGTCCTTGTATGAGAAAAACCTTTAGTGTAGATTTAAATTGAGTGTCAGCCTAATGATTTTTGAATCCCCTTATTAGAACCTATGGCTCCCGCAAGTTCAGAGGCGAGTTCAGAAATTTTCTCAAAGGTGTTTAAAGTTGAAAGAAGTGAAAAGAAAATTCTGATAAAAAGTGTTCATATGTTATATACCTCTAAAATATAATAGTTTACCTCTATATATACAATATAATTTTTCGACGAAAAGTGGTGTTGTAGCTATACGCCCTGCCTGCAACGCAATGAGTTGTGATTTTTTATTGGTACAAAAAAGTGTATATTGCTTAAAAAGATTTTAGTGTCACCGAAATCAAGTTAGGTATAGCAGAATAAAGTTAAAAAAAGAAAAGTATAAGAATAAATTCTAAAAAACTATAACTAAACTACAAAGAAAAGAAGCAGAATTTTAGTAAGTTCTTTACTTAATCACTTCTTGACCAGTTGAACTGGTTAGGGGATAATGCTAAAGTCTTTCTGCTTCTTTAGACTAGGAAGATAAGTATGAAAAGAAAAAAGCAAATTGAAAAGGAAAAACTCACTTAAAACTAGATTTAAAAAGAAAAGGTTATATAGTTCCAACACTAAACAACAAAAGGAGTTTCTAGTTAAGTAAAAAAGAGAAAAAGATAGGCCCTTGGCTAAGCAAGAGTTTATGTTTTTTAGAAAATTAAAGAAGATTTGTTCTACACCTTCTTCATGAAGAAACAAATGAATAAAATTCCCAAATAAAATTAGTGGTTATAATCTCAAAACCTTTACCTAATTATATTCTGCTTTTATTGATGCTAAAGTAATAATTTCCTTTTATATTCAAATTTGAGATCTTTTGATGTATATATACCTACACTTACATGTTATCCCAAAAGAACAAATATTGCATGAAAATTTGATATATACGACCTTACAAAATGTTCAAAAGTAATATTATGCCCTCCTTTCCTCAGTATTTTGAAGTTCTTTCCTCTATGAAAAAGTCACTTTAATTTGGCATAGCCGCGCCCTTACGTTTTGAATCACATACTTTCAATTTTAAGCTTAGGTGCTTTCTATCATATAATCTGCTTATAGATAAAGAAAGATAAGTGTTATAAATAAGTGATACACGTGGAATTATATTTAGCTGACAGAGCGTGATATGTGGAACAATGAGGAAATGATAATTGAAATATTGCGATTAAAAGATGTACGAGTTACAAGAGGTACGAGTCAATCACCCACGAGATAAAAGGGAACATATATTCGAACCTAAAATAGTCGTTGAAGAGGCACTGACGAAATGAATCAAGACGATAAAAAGGGAAGATTCAGGAACATTTTCAATTAATGAGGAATGGGAATCAGAATCGTTAGAGAATCTTCATGAACAATTACGATTATCAATTATAACGGATCATTAATGTCATTAAATCTCATAATGATTCGGCCATAAATGGTATGAAACGTTATATTTGTAAATTTCTATACAAGAGGAGAAAATTTCACTTGTAATACACGTTATGACTTCTATTGGAATACAACTATTTTCTTTTGCTTACAACCAATTATTTTAATATTTTTTTGTTAATTTTATTTCTTTTCAAGTGATTAATTGAGGAAGTAAGGAATTTCTTGGTTATCAGTAACCCAAGTTCTTCTAAAAATAAGCTTTGACTAAAAATCTTATTTTTTTGTTAAACAATAAGAGATGTCCGATTAAAAAATAAATAAATAAATATACCAGTTTTTGAAATGAAAAGGAAAGTTAAATCATATGCTTAAAGATTGGGTAGATAACTCCTTTCCAAAGAAAAGAGTTTAAATGAAAGTTGTAAACAGAAGTATTCTATCGACGTGCATGGAATTGCTGATCCTTTGGTTTTCATTTTTGTCTCTTTTGCATGGCATTCTTATCCTCTAACACTTGCTTCTATTTTTACTTAAATCCAGCTACTCTCCCAGATAAATGTATCAATTATTCTTGGTTTATCCATTGGAAAAATATATATATCTACAAACATTTCTTCCTTATTTTATGTTTTCATCAAGTTAGGATAAGATTTCCATGACAATATTCTTGAAGACATGCAGGAAGAGATATGCGTAATATATATTAAAAACAGATTGGCATTAACTTATATATTTTGATAGTGTAAAATAATTTTAATACTATTAGTGTAATATGATAACCTAGCTAAGTTGTGTGGCTTATATATTTTCTAGATATATAACTAGTTCCATTATGTTGATTAACTACCTATATTTATCTTTTACTTGCATTTTTAGATCACAACTGTAATGCAAGAAGAGGAAATATGATTACTAAGAGGAATTGAATTAAAATATATGGTGGCAAAATATGATGAAGACATAGATAATTAATATGATCGAAGTATATGAAAACAAATTAAAGTTCAGCATTAATATTATATAGTATTACAAAGATCAAAGAGGTGTTAATGTACAAGAAATCCTACATCAAACTCTTCATATCTATTCTAAGGGATCTAAATTTCTTCATCAGTTTATCTCAGTTTAATTATACCCTCCCCGTATTTGTAGATCACTGAAATAAAAGCTACTACTAAAATATTTTTTTTTTAAAAAAAAAAAAATTACAACAGCTGAGTTTCTAATTTCACTGATCCTTTCACAAGACTTGAATCTTGAAAATGACTTGTTTGTCCACTGCTTCCCAAATGGCAATATCATGAGACACCAAATTATTTTCCTCAGTTGGAATATTCAAATCTAATACTGAAGGAACACTTTCTTGATCATCATCGCATTTGTTTAGAGAAGAACAGGCTCTAGAAACTGAACTAAAACTCTCAGAGCTGAAAATGACAATAGCATCCTTAAATGATATTGAATCATCATCACCAAGTGTAAAACTTCCATTTTCTATAGCTTTCTTGATACCTTTTTGACAAAAAGAATCAACTTGCTCAATATCTTCAAGTAAGAAAACTCTGCTTGAATTTTCTTGAATTGCTTCTAAAAATCTGTCAAGATAACTCCTCCCATGTTCATTTCTTGATCTTTTGTTACTAACTTCTTCAGTTGAATCTGCTCTTGTTGATGATGATGATGATGAAAAACTGCTAATTCCAATGGAAATAAAGCTATCTTCTGAACCAAAAACAAGTTTTGCTAATTCCCTTGAAATTTTCTCTTTGCCTTGAGAATCAGCACCAAAAAAGAATAGCCAAGATTCTTCCTTTTTGGACCTACATTCAAGAATTGTAGTAACTATCTCAGGAATTATGTCTTTTTGCCATGGGACTTTCTTCTCTAACGCCTTGCAAAGGATTTTCATGTTGTCTGAATTAAGCTCAATGAATCTATCAATATTAATATTCTCCATGTATCCACTTGCTTCACTCGAGGAAGCTGAGTTAGGACTTGAATTGGGATTAGATAAAAGCTCTGGCTTGGTTTCAGCCTCATTTCGATCAGATGTGAAGAATTGATGTTCTTTTGGTGATTGATTTGATTCAAATATCACTGGCCAATTCAATAGGCTCTTATGCAACTTGCTGCTGGAACTTTTCGTGTAATGGTCATTTGAAGAGGATATTGAATTAGACGAACAAGGAGATGATGAAGATACTGGACTAAAGCCTTTCTCAGGTTGTTGTTTATGAACAGAATTGCAAATTGAGTTCCACTTCTTGCCGAGATTTACCATAGTCATTTCAGATTCCTGTTAAACAAGCACAACCAAGAAATTTTTTAGTCTTTTTCTTAAATATTTTAACTTCTATCCACTGACAATATAAAAGAATTTTTTCACTATCAGATCACTAAAAGATAACTGCATGTAACCGTTCATAAAAAGTTGAAAAATAAGATATATTACCTACTGCAACATGTTAAAATATACGGACAAACAATGTATATAAGTTAAATTCTTTTTCTTAAAAAATAACTAGTATATATTAGAGTTCTCATACATGTTTAATTAATATTAGGAATAATGGGATATGAATAATGACCTGATCATTGTTAGCTTTTTTGTGTTCTTCCTTATACTTTTGGAGCCAAGAAGGCAAACTTGAGCTGGAGTAAGTGGTAGTAGACTCAGTTTTAACTTGTATGCTTGAGATGGTTTTGGCTTCTCTATTGAAATTGGCTAAACAATCAGCACAGCAAGTCAGTTGCTTCTCAACTCCAACTCTACCAATTGACCAGCTTGAACAATCCATTGCTGCCTTGCTTCTCAAGTGACCATGCAAATCACTGCCCAAAAAAAAAAAAAAAAAAAAAAAAAAAAAAAAAAAAAAAAAAAAAACAAGAAAGTGTAAAGAGAGAGAAAATAAATATCCTTTAATTTTTTGCTATCTTTATGTTTTTCGGAAAGGAGACTTGGCGTAACTGATAAAGTTCAAGCCGTGGAAACAGTCTCTTGCAGAAATGCAAGGTAAGACTACGATAATAAATCCTTCTGGTTTAGCCCTTCCCCGGACCCGCACATAACCAGAGTTTAGTGCACCGGATTGCTATTTTTAAAATAAAATAAAAATTCTTTAGGAAGAAATAATGCAAAAATGATAAGTTTTGAGAAAGTACCTCTCAAGGTTGAGACTAAGAGCCAAACTTCCAACAGGAATAGTAAGAGGATAAAGATCCCAAAGTGTCTGTAAAGAAGGATGTCCACTTTTACATTTTATGTAAGTTTGAAAACTAGCAATTCCAATAATCCACAGCCTTCCACTTTCCCCTATTGCACCACTCAACAATCTACTAAGTTCCATTATCATATGTTCCACAGGAGAATAGTAACTCATATTCCTTTGTTGTTCACCATATTTTGTCCAAAACTCAGACACCCACCTAAGATCACCTAAATACAAAACAACCCCTCTATTCATATAGTTTTTCACTAAAGTCCTTAGCTCTCTAAGTTTGATCTCAAACTCTTCTCTTGAAATATTTCTTAAAGTAAAAAGTGGGACACTTATAAACTGCACATTTTTCATATCTCCTGAAACTTCTCCTTTATCAAACTTATCTATAACTCCTTTAACAACTCCCTCAGCTGTTGCTAAACACTCTCCAATAATAACTGTATTTTTCCTTTTCATCATTGTTTCCACAACACTCATCACATCATCATTCTTTACTTGATATCCTGTTTTAGCAAGTGACAAATTTAGGACACTAGCTGATGATGCTATTTGTGGCATGTTGGTATTTCCTAGGACTAGTATTGGTTTTGTGGTTATTTCTTTGGAGCAAATTTCCAAACTAGAAACAGCTTGTTCTACATTATTTTTCACTTGAGGACTAGAAAAACCAGCTTCCCTCATAACCCTACTAATACTTGGATCATCAAGAATTGAAATAACAAGCTGTTCTATTTCAACTTTAAGGGCTAAAATAGGCTGTTGTTGATTCTCTATCGATCCGCGACGTTGATGAGCTTGAGCCCTTTTAAAAGCAGCAACTAAGGCATTAGAAAGAGAAGGGAGATGAGAATGATGACCTAAAATGGGAGATGAAACTGAGGTAGGAAGTCTATTGAGTGCAACATTGAAGCAAAGTTCAAGTGCTTTGCATTGGAGAGGATGAGAATGGGATTGAAGACAAGCTCTTTTGAGAAGTCCAGAGGAAGATGAAAGCATAACACTAGCTACATGAAGAGGAGTAACTTGTGCATGTCCTCTTCTTCTAGCTAAGTTTACAGCTTGTTTTACTATACTAGCTGATTCAGGAGTTAATGACTGTTGAAAAGTATAACCACCTGTCCTCATGCCGTTAAACTGTCAATATATGATGAATCCTCACAGTACAGAAAACCGTAATCTTGAAAACTAGTAGGGTATTTTTATAGATTTTGGATTCTTGGATTTAGAGTGGTAAGAAGAACAAGTTTTGTTTTTGGTTATGTGTGTTAGTATGTAGTAAGGGGGGAAGAAGTGAAGGGAATTAATAGGAGTTAAAAAGGAGGAGACTTTGTTCTTTTCTTGTAGTTGTTGGTTTAGTATTGAGATGAGAAAGTGGAAAGCATGTGAGGCAAAGCTAAATTGTCTCTCTCTTCTTTTCGGCTATCATATAAAGTGATAAAGGCATTAGATGGGATAATCGGAAGTTGGACTGGTTATCTTTTTTAGAAAAGAATTAACTAGATACTGCAATCAAAACAATAAGAATGATAAAGATTGATTCAAATTAATTTAGGTTACTACACCTTTTTTTTATGAAAATAAAACATGTGGGCTTTATCTTTCCTAGATTTGTATTAAGGGCAACTTAGACTAGAAGAATTATTTTATCACAAAATACTGTTAATATATTTAAGGGTGTGACCTAACGGTCATTGAAATAGGTCACAACTCACAAGTCAAGATCAAAATGTGATACGTACTTATAGAAAGTAACAGTATCTAATACTTCCTCGTCCATATTAGTTACACCCTCCGGTCCAAAATAAGTGATTTTTGGAATGTTTTCACACAGATTAAGAAATTCACCTTTTAACATTAATTAGCATTAAAATTGACCATATTAACCTTTACTATCTCACATAAACACTCCTAACACGTACTCCAACACTATTTACTCCACGGGTAATGTAGGAAAAAAATAACTAATTCATTCTTAAAATCTAAAAAAATCACTTATTTTGACCATAAAAAATCACTTATTTTAGACCGGAGGAAGTAGTTATTATCATGGTTACTAAATGTAGTAGGTCCAAAATAGCTATCATTTAAGAAAATCAAGGTACAATTTATTATTTTCCCTTCCTTTTTCCCTTAGTATTAGTAGTCCTTGAAAGTAAAAGAAGACGACACGAGTAATAGAAAGAACATTTATTGAAGAAAGATTAATATATTGAAAGATTAAAGGTATGAATATGGATATTGTAATAGAAAAATCCTTCCTAACGTGTAAAAGAAAAACACGATACTAAAATGATCTGGAGAATAAGATCATAATTTATGCATGCAAGTCGGCACAGATACTATCGTAATAAAAGAATATTATCTCTATGGTTTACAATAAGTAATTTTTTGGCTATTTTTACACAAGTTAAGAAATTCACCTTTTAATATTAATTAATAATGAAATTGACCATATTAATTATTATTATCTCTTCACATAAACACTCCTAACAGACACTATTTACTCCAAATGCAATGTAAGAAATAAATAATTAATTTATTATTGAAATCTAGAAAAAATAAATATTTTGAATCATAAAAAAGCCAAAAGATCACTTATTGTGAAGGGGAGATAATATATACATCTAGGAACAGCAGGTTAGTATAATTTAGTGAGTATGATATGAGTAGTAGGTTTCTGAATCAGAACTTTGGCAAAAAGAGAAAAGGTAGGAAAAGAGAAATGAGGACTGCCTGTCGGTTTGAAGGAATTGGAAACTGTGTTTTTTGTGGTTCAAGCTTCCTACTTACTACTACTATGTAGGACTAGTACTCATCTCTTTCTCTTAAAGAAAAGACTCGAATAAAGCTTTCTTTGGATGATTAGTTGCAAAAAGTATTCTTTAAAAAGATGATGATTGGGATTTTGTATGATGTAAAATTAATTTCTTTATTTTATTTACATGGAATTTGTGAAAAGAAGATCATTATTTGCTTGGCAGAAAACTTAACGAACTTCGATGAAAATCTCATATAATTAGAGTAACTTTTCTTCTTCCCTAGTATATTTTTCTATTCTTTTTGGTGTATATCTTCATAAGATTTTCTAATTATGTATTTAATTATATTGTTCTTACTTTCGAGAATAAAGTTATCATAACGGCCCACACAAAGCCCTTTAACCCCCCCCCCCCCCCCCCC
>ML264592.1:69284-83257 GCA_005239495.1 Nicotiana undulata
CCCTCCCCTCCTCCCAAGACCAAAAAATCTGTAACATGAGCTAGTGAGTTTTTGGATAAGTCATTGAAAAATAATTAATATTTACAAAGTTATTGAAAAATAACCATTATTTTATTGCAACACGGGAAGTTCCAGCATAATATACTGGAGATTGATGCATCTGTGTATGAGCTCCAACATATTTTGCTAGAACTCCAGCACACGGAATATTCCAATATAATATACTGGAGATTGGAGCACATGTGTATGAACTTCCAGCATATTATGCTGGAACTCCACTATATTATGATGGAGCTCTAGTATATTTAACCCCCCTCCTCCCTCCCAAGACCAAAAAAATCCGTCAAACGGACTATATTTTGTGCATTATTAGTGTAAATCTATATTTTGCTACATGACATTTTATGGACATGACACTTGGCAAAAGTTTAGGGCTGACTTTCTTCCTTTTAAGTAAATATAGATTATCATTAAGTTAATTTGACATACAACAATATTGAGTTGAGGAGTTTTCATAAAACACTACTGCTCAGAATGTTAAGATAAAGCCCCATACTATTTTACAAGAAGATGAAGCAGAATCAAAGAAGAAGATGGCTATTTTGTCTGGTAAAGAAACGCTTCAGACAAGAGGAAAGGAGTTCGGAGATCTCTAGATAAAACTTATATTTTATCTATATCACTTTGCTCAGTTGATTATACACGTGGAGCAATCTCAACCCTCAAAGCTACTTTAATTTGAGCAATTTATATGAAAAATCCAGTTGTACATAGAAGTTATGAGAGCACATGTAAAAGAATAATGTTAGTTTTTTCTGTTAGAGAGTTAGGCAATAGAAATTAGACAAGTGTATTGTGATGACTCAAAAGGTCATCCTGTGTAAATTTGACTTAAACTGTGTCTCGAGGTCCCAAAAACCTCCGTTAATTTTACCTCGATGTGCGTGCGCAGCCCGAGCGCGTAGCCGGGAAGCCTTTATGCGAAAAACTGATAAAATATTGAAATTATGTATTTAATTTGAATAAAGTTGACTTTGGTCAAACATTTTTGGTAAACGGACCCGGACCCGTGATTCCGAGGTCCCAAGTCCGAGAAATGAATTTTTAAAGAAAATTATTTTCTGAAAATAATAAAGACTTTTGAAAATGAATTTTGATGTGAAACTCGTGTTACCGGGCCCGTACTATGGTTCCGGAGCCCGAAACAGGTTCAACATATATTATATGAGTTATCTATAAAATTTGGTAAGAAACAGACTTGGTTTGACGTATTTCGGATCAAAAATGGAAATTTTGATAGTTTATGAAGTATGAGAAAAATTCTATGAATTTTGGAGTTTAATTCATTATTTTTGATGTTATTTTGGTGGTTTAATTACTTGAATAAGTCCGTAGAATGATGTTGGAGCCGTGTGTATATTTGGTTCTGAGTCCTGAGGGCTCAGTTGAGTTTCGGGTAGGCGTCGGAGTGCTAAAATGTTAGAAATCTGGTGTAAGTGGGCTGTTGTTGGTGTCTGTCATTTTTCACTATGCGATCGCATAGGTTCTCCTGCGATCGCATAGCTTTGTTCTACGGGAGAATTCTGTTACACTATGCGATCGCATAGCACACTCCGCGATCGCATAGTGTGTTAGGTGGGCTGGGGGGCTAGGAGTGAGTTATTCAGTGCAGTCGCGTGCAGCGGTCTGCGATCGCATAAGGTGAGGCCCATAGAGATCTGCGATCGCATAGGCCTTTCTGCGATCGCGTAGTATTAGCAGCAGGTCCTCTTCTGCGATCACAGCCCTTCTTCAGCGATCACAGAGCACATTTTCGCCCAGTTCTTTAAAGTTCCAAAAACAGAATACCATTACGGGATTTTCTTATTTTGCACCATTTTCTTCTTCTCCTAACCCCATAGATGACTTTCAAGCTAATCTTCCTCCATAACCTCTTGGGTAAGTGATCCTAACTCTAATCTCTTCCATTTTCCTTCATCAATCACTAGAATCTAGGTTTAATAACATGAAATCAAGGTAGAAATTAGGGGTTTTGGGTAGAGTTAGGGCTTATGGAAAATTGGGGAATTCAACCCTGTTTTGGGGTCGGATTTCAAAACAAATTATATATTTGGGCTTGTGGGGGAATGGGTTATCGAGTTTTGGTCCGAACCTCGAGTTTGGACCAAGCGGGTCTGGGGTCGAATTTTGGTATTTTTGGAAGAATGATGGGAAATGTATAATTAGACTTTGGGATTTAATTATTGAGTCATTATTAATATTATTTAGTCGATTATGCTTAGATACTATCGTTTCGGAGTTGGATTCGAGAGGGAAAGCAGTGCTAAAGGGTTGATTTGCATTTTTGGAGCCGAGGTAAGTGTTTGGCCTAACGTTAGTGAGGGAATAGGTGTTGAATCGTATGTGCTACTTGTTTTATCATGTTAAATTTATAGGTTAGGTGACGAGTACCTATGCATTGTTTGTCAAGCATGCCCGTGAGTCTATTTTGGTTAATTACATGTTATTACTCCGATATTTATTGTGTACGAAGTAGTTTCCTTTGGGAAGTTGTTTAATTGCTGCGAATACTTGCTTAAGCACTTGTAAGATGATGTCTCCGCTGAGGATACAATTCATTAAGTTATGTACTCGTAAGAGATTGGTTATAGTTGAGACCCTTGTCGGGCAATGTTATTATTTTGGTTGATATTCCCCTTGTTGGGTGGTTATGAACTGTATTTCACACTGTTGAATTCCTTGCCAAGTTGTTATTTGTTGTTGATTTGGGTGAGGAAGAGTGTAAAGCACGAAGGGTGATGTCGTGTATTCATTTCATTCATTGCATAGTGAGGAAGAGAGTAAAAGCACGAAGGGTGATGCCGTGCCATGAATTATATTACTTTCATTTATACATTGCATAGTGAGGAAGAGAGTAAAAAAGCACGAAGGGTGATGTCGTGCCATGACTTTACATTTAAAAGCACGAAGGAACATGCCGTGCCCATTTATATATTTATTGCATTGTGAGGACGAGAGTAAAAGCGCGAAGGGTGATGCCGTGCACATACTTGTTGGAGTTACTATTTCCTGTTGACTTGTTTCTTTTGTATTGTTGGTTGTTCAGTTATTCACCTTTGATTCTCACTTGTTACCCCCGTTACTTGTCCCCGTATTATCATGCTTGATTGCTTTTTTTTTTGCTATTTTATCTGGTATATTTTATAGAACTGTATAGGTAAATTGTTGTTGTCGTGTCTAGCCTCGTCACTACTTCGCCGAGGTTAGGCTTGGCACTTACTCAGTACATGGGGTCGGTTGTACTGATGCTACACCTGCACTTCTTTCTGTTGTGCAGATTACGCAGACGGACCCAGTGGACACCGTTAGAGGGAGTATCGTTCAGTCCATACAGGCGACACCGAGGTAGTTCTGCAAGCGTTCGTGGACCTTGGCGTCACCTTCTATCTCTTCGTTTCTTTCTTATCTTGGTATCACAGACAGTTGTATTGTTCATTTCAGACTCTTGTTGTATTAATCTTAGACAATCCGTGAGATTTTGTGACACCAATTCTGGGGGATTATGTACGGAAAATTTTGTGACAATTATTATATTAATATATAGACTCACAGCTTCCGCATTATTATTAATTGTTTATGTTCATTGTTTCACTTTTAAATGACTTAAGTAAAGAAAGTTAGTAAATTAACTCAAACGCTGGCTTGTCTAGCGGGTTCAACGTTAGACGCCATCACGGCCTAAGGGTGGGATTTCAGGTCGTGACAAGTTGGTATCAGAGCACTAGGTTGCTTAGGTCTCACAACTCACGGACAAACTTGGTAGAGTCTGAGGGATCGGTACAGAGACGTCTGTATTTATCCCCCAGAGGCTGCAAAGTTAGGAATAACTTCATATCTTTCATTCTCTGTCGTGCCATTTGAATTCTAAATACTAATTGAGTCTCTATTTCACTCCCTCGCAGATGGCGAGAACACGTGCTTCCTCATCAACCGATCAACAGCATGATCCTCCTATTGCAGCTCCTACGAGGGGCCGAGGTCGTGCTAGAGGCCGAGGCGGAGCTAGAGCAGCAACTCCTGTAGAGGACCCACAAGTAGGCTATGCCAGTGAGGTTCCTGCTCAGACGGTTCCAGTCGGACCAGCTCAGGTCCCAGAGGGGTTCATTGCTTCCCCGGTGCTTCAGGACGCTCTAGTTCGCTTGGTGGGACTCATGGAGAGTGTGACTCAGGCCGATCTTCTTCCTACTGCACCAGTCGTCTCTCAGGCTGGGGGAGGGACCCAAACTCCTGCTACTCGCACACTAGAGCTACTAAATCCTCATATTCAGACTCCGGCACCTCAGATAGCCGGAGTAGCTCAGCCGGATATTGTGGCACCAGTAGTTGAGGGAGCATCCATGTCAGCAGACGCTCTATGGAGGTTGGATCGGTTCACCAAGTTATTCACTACTACATTTACTGGTGCACCATCAGAGTATCCCCAGGATTATTTGGACAACTGTCATGAGGTTCTTCAGAACATGGGCATAGTAGAGTCCAATGGAGTGGATTTTGATACTTTTCATCTTTCGGGTACCGCCAAGACTTGGTGGAGAGACTATTGCTTGACCAGACCAGTTGGGTCTGCACCTTTGAGTTGGGCTCAGTTCTCCGAGTTGTTCTTGGGGAAGTTTCTTCTAGTTACTCAGAGAGAGGATCTCCGGAGGCAGTTTGAGCGTCTCCAGCAGGGATCTATGTCTGTCACTCAGTACGAGACCAGGTTCATCACTCTCGCCAGGCATGCACTTATGATACTTCCCACTGATCCTGAGAGAGTGCGGAGATTTATTTAGGGTTTAGCTCAGCCCATCAGACTTCAGATGGACAGGGAGCCAGGTACTGATATTTCGCTCCAGGATGCGGCCAATGTGGCCAGGAGGATTGAGATGATTTTTTCACATGGTGGTGGTCAGGGGGCTGACAAGAGGCCCCGTCACTTCAGTCGATTCAGTGGAGCCTCATATGGAGGCAGGGATTCTTTCGGCAGAGGTCATCCTCCTAGACCTTATCAGTCGGCACTTCAGGTATCTCATAGTGCACCGCCAACTCATATTAGTGCACCACCAGCACCTATCAGTGCACCGCCACTTCAGAGTTTTCAGGGTGGTTATTCGGGCCGACAAGGTCAGTTCCAGAGTCAGCAGCCACAACAACAGAGGTCTTGTTATTCTTGTGGTGTTTCGGGACACATTGCCAGGTATTTCCCCCGAGCTTCTGGTAGTTCTCAGTATCAGAGTTCTCGTGCCATGGTCTCAGCATCAGGTGCACCCCCACCCCCATCCAACTAGGGGTGGAAGTCGTGGTGCTAGGGGTGGGGGTCAGACTCATAGAGGTGGAGGGCAGACCATGAGAGGTAGAGGTCAGCTCGTAGCAGGTAGACCCAGAGATGTGCAGGTTGGAGGGACTCAGCCCCGGTGCTATGTTTTTACTGGCCGACCTGATGCTGAGGCTTCTGACGCAGTTATTACAGGTACGGTTTCAGTTTGCAGCCGAGAGGATTCGATGTTATTGGATCCGGGTTCTACATTCCCCTATGTGTCTTCATATTTTTCCCCTTATTTGAGTATGCCCCGTGATTCCTTGAGTACTGCTGTACATGTGTCTACACCGGTGGGTGATTCTATAGTGGTAGACCGAGTCTACCGTGCTTGCTTAGTAGTTATTGGTGGTCTGGAGACTCAAGTTGATCTTTTGCTTCTTGATATGGTTTACTTTGATGTTATATTGGGGATGGATTGGTTATCCCCCTATTATGTTATTCTGGTCTGTCATGCCAAGACAGTGACCTTGGCCTTGCCAGGGGTACCTCATTTGAGTGGAGGGGGACTCCTAGTCATTCTTCTGGTAGAGTTATTTCTTATATGAAGGCTTGGCGCATGGTCGAGAAGAGTTGTTTGGACTATATGGACTATGTTCGTGATTCTAGTGTCGATGTTCCTTCTATGGAGTCGGTGCCCGTGGTTCGCGAGTTTCTAGAGGTATTCCCTGCTGACCTGCCGGGTATGCCGCCCGACAGGGATATTGATTTTTGTATTGAGGTAGCTCCGGGCACCCAACCTATTTCTACTCCGCCGTATCGTATGGCCCAACCAGAGTTGAATGAGCAATTGCAGGATTTGTTGGATAAAGGCTTCATTAGGCCTAGTGTTTCTCCTTGGGGTGCCCCAATGTTGTTTGTTAAGAAGAAAGATGGCTCAATAAGGATGTGTATTGACTACCGGTAGTTGAACAAGGTTACTATTAAAAATAAGTATCCTTTGCCGAGGATTGATGATCTATTTGACCAGCTTCAGGGTGCTACAGTGTTTTCCAAGTTAGACTTGAGATCTAGTTACCATCAGCTGAGGATTAGGGCGTCTGATGTCCCTAAGATGATTTTTTGCACTCGTTATGGGCATTATGAGTTCTTGGTGATGTCATTTGGGTTGACAAATGCCCCCGTTGCTTTTATGGAGTTGATGAACCGTGTGTTCAGGCCCTATTTGGACTCGTTCATTATTGTTTTCATTGATGATATATTGATATACTCCCGTAGCCGTGAGGAGCATAAGAAGCATCTTCGAGTCATCCTCCATACTCTGAGGGATATCAGTTGTATGCCAAATTCTCCAAGTGTGAGTTCTGGTTGAGTTTGGGGGCATTTCTTGACCATGTGGTGTCATCAGAGGGTATTCAGGTGGATCCCAAGAAGATTTCAGCAGTTAGAGATTGGCCTAGGCCCACTTCAGCTACAGATATTCGGAGTTTCTTGGGCTTAGCAGGTTATTATCGCCGATTTGTGGAGGGCTTTTCATCTATAGCTGCCCCGATGACCAGGTTGACCCAGAAGAGAGCTTAATTCAGGTGGTCGGATGAGTGTGAGGCGATCTTTCAGAAGCTTAATACAGCCTTGACCACGGCACCGGTGTTAGTTTTTCCCACAGGTTCAGGACCGTATACCGTGTATTGTGATGCTTCACGGGTTGGAGTTGGTGCAGTGTTGATGCACGATGGCAAAGTTATAGCCTATGCTTCTCGTCAGTTGAAGATTCATGATAAGAATTATCCAGTTCATGATTTGGAGTTAGCAGCTATCGTTCATGCGTTGAATATCTAGAGGCACTATTTATATGGTGTGCCATGTGAGGTGTTCACGGATCACAAGAGTTTGCAGTATTTGTTCAAGCAAAAGGAGTTGAACATGAGGCAGAGGAGGTGGTTAGAGACTTTGAAGGATTATGATATTACAATTCTTTATCATCCGGGGAAGAATAATGTGATGACCGATGTTTTGAGCCAGAAGTCAGTGAGTATGGGCAGTCTAGCTTATTTATCAGTCGTTGAGCGACCTCTTGCATTGGATGTTCAGGCTTTAGCCAACCGATTTGTGATATTGGAGGTTTCTGAGACTGGTAGTGTGTTGGCCTATACCGTGGACCGTTCTTCATTGCATGATCGTATTTGGTCCAGGCAGTATGATGATCGTTATCTATGTACTCTTAGAGATACGGTTCGTCACGAGGGTGCCAAGCAGGTCCCAGTGGATGATGAGGGAGTTCTGAGGGTGCAGGGCTGTATTTGTGTGCCTGATATTGATGGCATTCGTGAGTTGATTCTTCAAGAGGCCCACAGTTCCCGGTATTCCATCCATCCGGGCGTCGCGAAGATGTACTAGGACTTGCGGCAGCACTATTGGTGGTGGAGGATGAAGAAGGATATTGTAGGTTATGTAGCTCGGTTCTTGAACTGTCAGCAGGTTAAGTACGAGCACCAGAGACCCGGTGGTTTGATGCAGCAGATTCAGCTTTCCGAGTGGAAGTGGGAGCGTATCACCATGGACTTTGTAGTTGGACTCCCACGGACTCAGAGGATGTTTGATGCAGTATGGGTCGTTGTGGATAGGCTGACCAAGTCAGCGCACTTCATCCCAGTATCAGTTTCGTATTCAGCAGAGAAGTTGGCAAAGATTTATATGAGAGAGATTGTTAGATTGCATGGTGTGCCCATATCCATTATATCAGACCGGGGTACTCAGTTTACCTCCCATTTCTGGAGAGTATTTCAGCGAGAGTTGGGTACACAGATTGATTTGAGCACAACATTTCATCCTCAGACGGACGGACAGTCCGAGCGTACTATTCAGATTTTGGAGGATATGTTGCGGGATTGCGTCATCGATTTTGGTGGTTCATGGGACCAGTTCTTTCCTTTGGCTAAGTTTGCCTACAACAACAGCTATCGATCGAGCATTCAGATGGCTCCGTATGAGGCGTTGTATGGTAGATGGTGTCGGTCTTCAGTCAGATGGTTTGAGCCGGGAGAAGCTAGATTGTTGGGTTCTGAGTTAGTCATGGATGCCTTGGACAAGGTGAAGATTATTCAGGATAGACTTCGTTCAGCTCAGTCCAGGAAGAAGAGTAATGCGGATCGTAGAGTTCGAGATTTGGCATTTATGATAGGAGACCGGATAATTCTTCGGGTGTCGCCCATGAAGGGCGTGATGAGGTTCGGGAAGAAGGGCAAGTTGAGCCCTAGGTACATTGGTCCATTTGAGATTTTGGATAAAGTAGGAGAGGTGGTCTACAGACTTTCCTTGCCACCTAGTTTGTCAGCCGTGCATCCGGTATTTCACGTATCTATGCTCCGGAGGTATATTGTAGACCCATCTCATGTTCTTGACTTCAGTGGTGTCCAGTTGGACCAGGATTTGTCCTATGAGGAGGAGCCAGTAGCCATATTAGCTCGGCAGGATCGTCAGTTGAGATCGAAGAGTTATCTTTCAGTTTGTGTTCAGTGGAGAGGTCAGCCTGTTGAGGCAGCTACCTGGGAGTCCGAGTCCAATATGCGGAGCCGTTATCCCCATCTTTTCCCCGATTCAGGTACCTTTCTATGTCCGTTCGAGGATGAACGTTTGCTTTATATGTGGAGATTGTGATGACCCAAAAGGTCATCCTGTGTAAATTTGACTTAAAATGTGTCCCGAGGTCCCAAAAGCCTCCGTTAATCTCACCTCGATGTGCGTGCGCATCACGGGTGCGTAGCCGGGAAGCCTTTATGTGGAAACTGATAAAATGTTGAAATTATATAATTAATTTGAATAAAGTTGACTTTGGTCAGCATTTTTGGTAAACGGACTCGGACCCGTGATTTGACGGTCTCGGAGGGTCTGTAGGAAAATATGGGACTTGAGCGTATGCCCGGAATCGAATTCCGAGGTCCCAAGTCCGAGAAATGAATTTTTAAAGAAATGTATTTTCTGAAAATAATAAAGACTTTTGAAAATGAATTTTGATGTGAAACCCGTGTTACCGGGCTCGTATTATGGTTCTGGAGCCCGGAACAGGTTCAACATATATTATATGAGTTATATGTAAAATTTGGTAAGAAACGGACTTGGTTTGACGTGTTTCGGATCAAAAATGGAAAGTTTGATAGTTTATGAAGTTTGAGAAAAATTCTATGGATTTTGGAGTTTAATTCATTGTATTTTATGTTATTTTGGTTGTTTAATTACTTGAATAAGTCCGTAGGATGATTTTGGAGTCGTGTGTATATTTGGTTCTGAGTCCCGAGGGCTCGGGTGAGTTTCGGGTAGGCGTCAGAGTGCTAAAATGTTAGAAATCTGGTGTAAGTGGGCTTTTGTTGGTGTCTGTCATTTTGCTCTATGCGATCGCATAGGTTCTCCTGCGATCGCATAGCTTTGTTCTGAGGGAGCATTCAATTACACTATGCGATCTCATAGCACACTCCGCGATCACATAGTGTGTTAGGTAGGCTGGGGGGATGGGAGTGAGTTATTCAGTGCGGTCGCGTGCAGCGGTCTGCGATCGCATAAGGTGAGGCCCATAGAGCTCTGCGATCGCATAGCACTTTCTTTTATAGCATAGTATTAGCAGCAGGTCCTCTTCTGCGATCGCAGCCATTCTTCTGCGATCGTAGAGCACATTTTCGCCCAGTTCTTTAAAGTTCCAAAAACAGAATATCATTACGGGACTTATTTTGCACCATTTTCTTCTTCTCCAAACCCCATAGATGACTTTCAAGCTAATCTTCCTCCATAACCTCTTGGGTAAGTGATCCTAACTCTAATCTCTTCCATTATCCTTCATCAATCACTAGAATATAGGTCTAATAACATGAAATCAAGGTAGAAATTAGGGTTTTGGGTAGAGTTGGGGCTTATGGAAATTTGGGAATTCAACCCCGTTTTGGGGTCGGATTTCAAAACAAATTGTATATTTGGGCTCGTGGGGGAATGAGTTATCGGGTTTTGGCCCGAACCTCGATTTTGGACCAAGCGGGCCCGGGGTCGAATTTTGGTATTTTTGGAAGAATGATGGAAAATGTATAATTAGACTTTGGGATTTAATTATTGAGTCATTATTAATATTATTTAGTCGATTATGCTTAGATATTATCGTTTCAGAGTTGGATTCGAGAGGGAAAGCAGTGCTAGAGGCTTGATTTGCATTTTTGGAGCCGAGGTAAGTGTTTCGCCTAACTTTAGTGAGGGAATAGGTGTTGAGTTGTATGTGCTACTTGTTTTATCATGTTCAATTTATAGGTGAGGTGACGAGTACCTATGCATTGTTTGTCAAGCATGCCCGTGAGTCTATTTTGGTTAATTACATGTTATTACTCCGATATTTATTGTGTACGAAGTAGTTTCCTTTGGGAAGTTGTTTAATTGCTGAGAATACTTGCTTAAGCACTTGTAAGATGATGTCTCCGCTGAGGATACAATTCATTAAGTTATGTACTCGTAAGAGATTGGTTATAGTTGAGACCCTTGCCGGGCAATGTTATTATTTTGGTTGATATTCCCCTTGCTGGGTGGTTATGAACATTATTTCACACTGTTGAATTCCTTTTCAAGTTGTTATTTGTTGTTGATTTGGGTGAGGAAGAGTGTAAAGCACGAAGGGTGATGCCGTGTATTCATTTCATTCATTGCATAGTGAGGAAGAGAGTAAAATCACGAAGGGTGATGCCGTGCAAATATTTATATTACTTTCATTTATACATTGCATAGTGAGGAAGAGAGTAAAAGCACGAAGGGTGATGTCGTGCCATGACTTTACATTTAAAAGCACGAAGGAACATGTCGTGCCCATTTATATATTTATTGCATTGTGAGGACGAGAGTAAAAGCGCGAAGGGTGATGCCGTGCACATACTTGTTGGAGTTACTATTTCCTGTTGACTTGTTGCTTTTGTATTGTTGGTTGTTCAGTTATTCACCTTTGATTCTCACTTGTTACCCCCGTTACTTGTCCCCGTATTATCATGCTTGACTGCTTATTTTTTTGATATTTTATCGGGTATATATTATAGAACTGTACAGGTTAATTGTTGTTGTCGTGTCTAGCCTCGTCACTACTTCGCCGAGGTTAGGCTCGGCACTAACTCAGTACATGGGGTCGGTTGTACTTATGCTACGCCTGCACTTTTTTATGTTGTGCAGATTACACAGCCGGACCTAGTGGACACCGTTAGAGGGAGTATCGTTCAGTCCATACAGGCGACACCGAGGTAGTTCTGCAAGCGTTCATGGACCTTGGCGTCACCTTCTATCTTTTCGTTTCTGTCTTATCTTGGTATCATAGATAGTTGTATTGTTCATTTCAGACTCTTGTTTTAGTAATCTTAGACAGTCCGTGAGATTTTGTGACACCAATTCTGGGGGATTATGTACGGAAAATTTTGTGACAATTATTATATTAATATATAGACTTGCAGCTTGCGCATTATTATTAATTGTTTATGTTCATTGTTTCACTTTTAAATGACTTAAGTAAAGAAAGTTAGTAAATTAACGCAAACGTTGGCTTGTCTAGCGGGTTCAACGTTAGACGCCATCACGGCCTAAGGGTGGGATTTCGGGTCGTGACATGTATAGTATTATTTATTTTATATTTTTCTTTCTAGCTAATTCACTTGTATAAATAGGGTCAAAATATCTTGAATACATCATCAGAAAATTTTGCAATCTCAATCTTCAATTTTCTTTTATGGTATCAGAGCTCTACTAGCTTGATCCTTCAATCCCTCATCAAATCTAATACTTCAACTTCTCTCTGATTTTTACCCATGGCTGGAACAGAAGCTTCTCCAATTCTCAATGTTGCTGGATCCACCAGTCAAATGAAGACATTTGATTCCAACCATCCCTACCTTTCGATGGAAAAGGCTTCCCAGGTTGGAGAAGGTCCATTCTCATTGCACTCTCAGCCAAGAACAAACTTGGCTTCATCGATGGTACTTGTAAAGAACCCTTACCTGACTCAGCAGATCATGCTTTATGGAGCGGAGTAAATGACATGGTGACTTCATGGCAGCTCAGTTCACTCTCAAAAGACATAGGTGACAGCGTGATCTACTCGAAGGCAGCAGGAAATTTGTGGAACAACTTTGAACGTTGTAACGACCCGGTCTGTCGTTACGTAAAACCTGCATTATAACTGTTGTTAGTTACTTATTATATTTTGGTTATTCTATTATTAATGTGTTAGAGTTGATAGGCTTGAAATCGAAATGGTTAAATGAGAATTTAGTCACTTAGTCCTTAAGAACAACCTTAAAATGGGAAAAGTCAACTGAGAGTTGACTTATTGGTAAACGACCTCGCAATACGTATTTTATGGTTCAGATAGCTTCGTTAGATGATTTGGGACTTAGGAGTGTGTTCAGAATATTTTTAGGATGCCCGATGTAGAATTAGGCTTGAATTGGCGAAGTTACTATTTTGGCGAATTCCGGTTGATAGGCGAGATTTTGATCCGAGGGTCGGAATGGGATTCCGAGAGTTTTTGTAGCTTCGTTAGGTCATTTTGGACTTGACCGCAAAATTTAAGGTCATTCGGAGATGATTCGGTTGGGTTTTTGATCAAATGCGCGTTTCGGAAATTTTTGGAAATCATAGTCTTGAATTGGATGAGAATTTGGTGTTTTGATGTTAGTTTTGGTGTTTCGAGAGTGCGACTAAGTTTGAATGATGTTATGGGATGTGTTAGTATATTTGGTTGGGGTCCCGAGGGGCTCGGGGTTGATTTCGGATGATTAACGGACTCGTTTAGCCTTGGATACATAGTTGGTTGCTGGTTTTTTGTGCAGCAGGGATTCCTTCTCTGCGATCGCAAAAGTGTATCCGCGATCTCAGAGGTTGACCGGTTAAAGCAGTGCGATCGCGTGCCCTAGATCGCGATCGCGTAGGGTGCCAGTCAAGCGCGTGGGGGAGGTCAACAGGTCATCGCGACCGCGTGGGGGTATGATGCGATCGCGTGGGTGTGGAAGGCTAAGCTTCGCGATCGCATGGTCTATTCCGCGATCGCGTAGAGTAAAAGAGAGGCAGTGGGATTTTGTGCTCCGCGATCGCGACAGGAAGTCCGCGATCGCGGTGAAGAAATCACTGGGCAGTATTTAAATATTTCATCCGCAACCTAAACCCTTATTTCACCATTGGTGTACGGACAAGGAGCTTCTTGGACGAAGTTTGGAGGATAAAATCATTGGGTATCACAAAGGTTAGTATTTTGATCATTAAAACTCATTTATGGGTGATTGTAGACCTTAATCCCAGCCTTTAATTCATGAAAAATAGTAGAAAAATAGGATTTTGGGGCATGAGATTATGAGACCTTCAAGGGTCGATTTGAGGGGTCAAACGGACTCCGATTTTGGTGTTCTTTATATGTACGGACTCGTGGGAAGAGGAAGAACACTTTTCTGTATACATTTCTTAGTTTCGGGACGCGGGCCCGGGGGTCGAGTTTTGCCCGGTTTCGGATTTTTGAGTAAAATTGATATATTTCGATTGGAAATTATTCCTTTAGCCCGTATTGATGATAAAAATCTGAACTTGGTAGATTTGGAGCCTTCGGAGGTTGATTTGTGAGGCAAGCGCATTGCGGAATAGTTTCCGGGCTAGTTTTGAGGTAAGTAATGTCTTTAAATCC